>JAFIRS010005195.1:0-63108 GCA_018342105.1 Gonioctena quinquepunctata
AGCAGACTCAGAACTTCTTGTATTCTACGGCTAATTTCCAATTCCAAATCCTCCTGATAATGTACAGGATAGAACGCCATCCGAAACGTTTCCTTGAAGGTTTCCCAATTATTCCAGAAACATTTGTTGCTACGGTACCACAACAGTGCCTTTCCATAGAATAATTCTGGGAGAGCCGTCAACAATCGATGTTTTGGGATATTTTCTGTTTCAGAAATTTCTTCTAACCGTTCTAAGAACGCTGCCCCTCTTCTTGGCCATTGAACTTAACATTCCATCGATGTGTTTGCAAGCTATGGGATATCCAGGGTGGCCCACAGCGACTCCTGACGGTACGGAAGGCAAAGGGGTGGTATGTGTATTCCCAGTGGTGCGGAAACACTCGTTGGAATTGGACTGGGGACCGGCAAACCAGGTGCCACACAGGGTGTCATGGTACTGCGTACTCAGACATCGTTGTCGTATGTGTGTTCACCGAACTTGTGCTGGTCATTCCTCGCAACCCCATCCCTGAAAAGTTGGTAGGCTTTCTTCGGGTGTAGGTGGTATCATTCCCGAACTCCTCCATGGGTTCGGAAAGTTTGCTTGATGTGATGGTAAATAGCTGAAATCCCTCCTCGGCACAGCTCCGGTATTTTGTCGGTTCATAGACTGAAAATACGTCCCAGTTCCTTCGTTAGGGCTGGTACTGGTTCCCCGAGCTTTAGGCAACTCTACCAGGTGCCAAATGAGTCTTCGTCTCAATTCGATAACGGTCCCTTCCGGATTAATTTGTAAACTGGAGGCCAGTTCCATCAACTCTGGTTTCTTAAGCCGATATATCCATCCAGCTTTCACTTCCGGCGGAGCCAAGAAATCATCAGAGCCTAACTCCCTTTCCAGAAATTCGCCCCCTGCAGGATTATCTCGAAGTCCAGATAAACCTTCTTCAAATCCAGTCGCTCCCTGCAACTCCTCACGATCCGAAGTATCACCATTATCAGGCATTTTGAATTCAATGTAATTAATTATGGTTTAACGGTTCAAATAATTTGAAAGACACAACAGAAACTTCTACACACTCCGTATATAATTTGATAAAGGGCGAATATTATGGGGTACACTAGGAGGGCTCAAAATAATTTTAAACCAAAATTTTTCTATATATAGACCACCTTAGTCTATCAATGAAAAATAATTCCCATAAAAAACTTTCAAATCAATAAAATATTTTCAAAACAATTTATTCGGTTTTGAAAGATCGTTATCATACCCAGATAACACCCAACAAAATATTTTCCCACGTAAATCAGTATTCAATAAAACAAAATCTATTTCCTATCGAAGGGTCGTTACCATATCAGATAACACCCAACAAAAAATATTCCTCAACAACAATCAAGTATTCAATAAAACAATTTATTGTTTTCTATACCTGAAGAGCAGAATTACAAAAAAACCAATAATTATCTCAGAATTCCAAGATAATTGTTATCATTCAAACAGGTGTACAATTTTATCACGGGCCAATACACCAGCAAAAACTGATTTGTACAATCTCTCTCCGCGCAATTTCGGGCACGAGAATATACAGTGCTAGTCAAAAGTCCCCTCCCCCCCTCGTATCTTTTGAACGGGTATACTTATAATAATGAAATTTGGAGGGTGGAAATAAACGGATGTAGGCTTCTCAACTGGTCATAACAGGTGACGCAATAGTCATAAATGACGTCACCAGGCCACTGTGACCAATAATTTTAAATGGGACCCTATGGCAAGTGACAGCTCGTTTGAAAGGTATTGAAAATACCTATTCAGTCATACCAATTTTGTTTGGGTTTCGGCTGATTTTGATTGATAAATTGAAGAAATACGAAAATTATAGTTTCCATTTAATTAATAAAGATTTTAAAGTACGCCTCTGGTTAATTGTCAAAAAGGTTGACGTTTTTGAATTCTCTACTTGTCAAAAGTGTTTATACCTTGAAAATTTACCTAAGCTATTGTTTAACGAGACGTTTAAGTGTTTACATAGGCAAAATGGTACGTACTGTAACCGACAAAGTAGCAGCTATCTTGATAATTGGTGAATGTAGAAACAATTTCCATGCAGAGGAACGACTGTTTAATGAGAGGTACCCCGATCGCCCTATATCGAGGGTTTATTTGAGGGAGCTTCTTCGGAAGTTTGAAGCATCAGGTAGTGTTCAAGATGCCAAACGATCTGGTCGACCAACAATTAGTGATGACAAAAAAATTTACATAATTGGAGAAATGGTAGTAAACCCTACTTCTTCCACAGCCCAAGTTGCGTCTATCTGTGAAGTCAGTCAAAGGACAGTACATAGGGTGTTGGCTAAAAACAAATTTCATCCATACAAATTAAAAATGGTGCACCAACTTTCAGATGATGACCCCGACCGAAGACTAGAATTCTGTGAAACTATGTCCAATAAAATGAACCAACAATCAGGCTACATACAGACAATTTGTTTTAGTGACGAAAGTACTTTCTTTCTCAATGGAAATGTTAACACTCAAAATGTGAGGTATTGGGTGACACAAACCTCACATCTTTCGTGAAAACATACTCAATTTCCAGAAAGAGTAAATGTTTGGGCAGGTATTTTGGGAAACCACATAGTTGGGCCTCTTTTTCTCAATGCTAACTTAACCGGTGAATTGTATCTGGAGATGTTACAAAATGATATTGAGGCGTTAATTCTTGAAATTCTAGAAGATAATCCAGATGAATTCGACAGCTTGGAAATAACGTTTCAACAAGATGGTGCTCCTGCACACTATTACGGTGCAGTAAGACGTTACCTAGATGAAGAATATCGTGGTAGATGCATTGGACGACGAGGTTCGATCGAATGACCAGCTCGGTCACCGGACCTTACACCATTAGATTTTTTTCTATGGGGGTACTTGAAATCTAAGGTTTACGCTACAGCACCTGACAGTATTGCCATTCTGAAACAACGAATTGTTGAAGAATGTAGGGCAATTTCCGCTCACACTGGGACGAGTACGACAAGAGTTTATCAATAGGATGCATTACTGCCAGGAAGTAGATGGAGCACATTTTGAACACTTATTATAAGAACTGGTTTTTAAATCTTTATTAATTAAATGCGAAACTATAATTTTCGTATTTCTTCAATTTATCAATCAAAATCAGCCGAAACCCAAACAAAATTGGTATGACTGAATAGGTATTTTCAATACCTTTCAAACGAGCTGTCACTTGCCATAGGGTCCCATTTAAAATTATTGGTCACAGTGGCCTTGTGACGTCATTTATGACTATTGCGTCACCTGTTATGACCAGTTGAGAAGCCTACATTCGTTTATTTCCACCCTCCAAATTTCATTATTATAAGTATACCCGTTCAAAAGATACGAGGGGGGGAGGGGACTTTTGACTAGCACTGTATATTTGATAAAAAGCGTTTGGTTTTTATCCCCGGTACGGAGTAAATAAATTGTACTGTGCACTTGGATTCGCGAACGGAATAGAAATGAAATTATTTCCACTCAAAAATAATGTCGCTGTTCTTCAATTGAAATATAATCAGAAATTAAATCACTTTTCAATTATATATCGTGTTAGCATTATCTGTTGAATATGGAAACATATATCCAGCAAAAATTCCAAATAAACTCGAAACAGAGTGAAAATGATGGAAAATTATTTCTATGCCAAACATCCCGTAATTTTGATGATTATATAATACTCCTATTACCAATAGTCCCTGCTCGGGCGCCAAATTTGTGACGTGTTTCGCTAGGGTTTGTTTTAATAACCCTTAAACTCCTAGAAAATCACGTTACTTATGACGCCAGAATTTTAGGCAGGAAAAACTTTCCTTTCTCTATTTCAAATCTCGGGCGCCAGATTTTATAGTGGTTTTCTCCACGCACTAGGGTAGCTACAGATGGAGATACGGAACGTCCAGGGGTCTGGTATATTGACACTTTTGAATCTTTACAAATACTGTAGGCTTTAAGTACAAATTTTGGATACTGAACGCCGATTGCTTTTTTGTCTCCCAAAGAGAGAGACAGACAGAAATAATGTCTTTATTTGATTTTCTTTTCTTTACAAATTTCTTTTTCTACAACTTGACCACTTACGTCTGTTGCGTAACTTCAATACTTTATAGGAAATAGAAAGGGTTTGTTTTTTAATGTAAACACAGTGTGTAATAGGTATTAAATTAACTGGTATATTCAATAAGAATGGGCACAACAATTTTCGTGATACAAATATTTTTGTGTAAAAGAAAACGGTCTGGCACATTTAAATGGGGTAATACATATACCGCTACCTATATAATCCTATCTATCAAATAGTATGGGAAGGATATTTACCTTCACGGTAAATATAACTGGCCAAATGAACAGTAATTTTCCGGCAATTTAGGGTATAAAATGACCTACTCTTGAGAGCGAAGAAAACTGTTTCTTCCTGAACACGGTTGTCTGTCTGACTCAGAAAGTGATTTTCAAGTTTATGAGCAAGCGGCTCATAACATCCCGATTTCCCTTGTTAACCTTACAAAATTTGAATACTACGTGTCACTTGTATATTACCTAAGCTTCACGTTGGTAATAATCCCGGTTGTGATATTTTGTTTCTGTTCCTTAAAATAGCCCTTTTCTTCTACGACTGTTCTCGTTAACAAGAATTCTATTTTTTTCCTATTGTTTATGCTCGGCGATTTCCTGAGCTTAGACAATATTAACAAATGGGCGTGGATACAGACGACAACGCTTCACAGTATTTTCGGGTTATAAAATCCCTTATTTCCCCCTGATGTAATCAAATAGTTTATTTACCCAAATCACCTTCTCAAGTCGCTATTATGAATTTTTCCTCCTGAATATAACTATAAATCGTGAAATTCGTGAATTTTGTTTTGCTCGGCAGGTATTTTCAGGGACAAATAAACTTTTCAACGCATTTATCGCGTCCGATGTTCCGATTTGGTTAGTGCCTGAATCGGGACAACGGGAACAATAATTATTGTTATGTAATTGGTTTATACGTCAATTGCTTAAATTCGGTGTTTTCCCGAACTTAAGACAATAGAAAATTTAAATTCACTGATTTAAGTGATGTAAATATTCGCGTCAGTTGTTTGCATTCGGCGTTTTCCCTGAACTCAAATAACTGAAAACATAACTCAATAATTTTAATAACGGGCAACTAAAAGAACTATCTATGTAAGATTTCCCTTGACAAGAAAAAGAAAACACTTGCCAGAGCTTATGTGAAAATTGTTTTCCGCGGGGACGCAAAATAAAATGGTCTACTTTATACTGTTCAATTTGGCAAATAAATCATATATTTTTACCCGTAAAAATAACAAACAATTGACTAAAATGTCAATACTACCCTAAATTAAACACTCAATCGATTTCACAAAAAGGTTCGATTGAACCACCCAAAAATAAAAATAAATCAAATTTCACTCTGTAGTCTTCTGACCAACTTAAACGTTTCGGCAAATGCTCGAATAAAAGAAATTATAATAATGCAGAAAATATATTTAACTTCTCAGGCAACGAATTAACTCAAACAAAGAATACTTTGGCAGGAATAAACTGTAAATGCCACGACAGATAATTAATTAAATGAAATAATAATAATATATATAATGATATGTAAACGCCGAAACGTAATTGAATCAAATCGAACAATATTCAATGTAGGAATAATAAACCTCAAGTGCTTCAGCACACGGAGAAACCCAACTCCAATACAACTTATTTACTATTTCCACTTACGGATACCTCACCTCTACTGGAACTCAACTCTGCTTTTCACACTATGCACTTTTACTGATTACCGGACTTCGTATCACCACTGAATTCAAGTAACAAAGATCAAGTGGTGATGCTGATTTTCATCGTCTCTTTTATAGATCCCGAAAGTATGACCAAACTAGACGAAAAAGCCCAGTAAGAAAGGTGCGGTTTTTTGTCCGATGAACTGAAAATGGACCGCAAATCTGAAGGATCTGATACAAAAAAGGATTTGGTTTTTCCCATCGCGGTCTCGTTTTTTTACAAAACTATCCCCGGAGCTTTTCACCCTTTTTATCAAATCTAGAGAAAAACTCTGTTATGTTTTATGCATGATGTTGACGTGAATTCCAGTAGCTTTGGGTATGTACCTTAATTTCTAATAGGGAATGAAATATTTTGCCAGACAGAACTAATAGAAACCCCAAATAGGCAGGGACGTACCAAAGTTAGGTTGAATATACTTTAGCCGTGTTTAGTAACGGAGCTCAAAAAAAAATGCTTCGTTACAATCTAAATAAAAAATTACACTTAAAAACAAGAATGTATATATATATAAAAAAAGACATGCATAGTATATATAGAAACCAACAATAGACTAATAAAAATATCAAAAAAGGAACACTTTCGTCAAACATAATTATCACAAAGTCTAATTATCACGAAGTCTAGTTTTGTATAAAATCACCTATACTATAAAAACATTCTTTCAATAAAAAATTCTTCAACTCATGTTTGAATGAAGAAAATATGTTAATACCCTTCAGTTCTTCCGGAAGATTGTTAAATATTTTGAGTCCAATATGATCAGGAGCACATGAATTAATTTTTTTTCGAGCTAAATTAACATGAAAATGGTGCTTGTTCCTTGTTTCATAACCATGAATATCAGAATTTCGTATAAAAGTTCCCTTATTTTTGAAAACATGGACACAGGTTTCGAAAATGAAGAGGCATGGAAGTGTCAAGATACAAAATGTTTTGAAAAATGTTCTACACGATTCTCTGTCAGAGATTCTTGCGATACATCTCAAGATTCGTTTTTGTCCAATAAAGATATCTTTCGTACCTGGTGCATTGCCCCACAGGCAAATGCCATATCTGAGTCTTGATTCAACTTCAGCGTAGTAAACATTCAACATCTGTTTCACTTCTAGTACAGTTCGTAAATTGATGAATAGATATCTTAAAGAATTTAATTTGGAACATAATTGTTGGCAATGGGATTTCCAGGAGAGGTTTTCATCCCAAGAACCTAACCACATCATGTGTATTGCACCCCAAGAACCTAACCACATCATGTGTATTGCACATAGTGTTTCCTTCGATTTTAACTTCAAGGTCATCAATAGTTTTTTGACGGGAGTGAATTCTTAACATCTGTGTTTTTTTAATATTGAAAAATAAGTTTCTGCTATTGAAAAAAGATGATACTGTATTAAGTGTTTCAATACATTTCGATATAAGGGTGTTCACTATCTGTGGAGGACAAAACCAATGAAAAGTCATCTGCATACGCAGTATAATCTTCGGTACCAATTATAGCATCTAGGTGATTTACATACAAAATGAATAAAATTGGGCCCAAAATGGAGCCTTGGAGAACACCCATTTCAACTTCCCTACTATTCGAACGTATGGTTTTGATTTGGCTTTCGTTTTTGAACTGCATCGTGACAATTTGTTTCCTGTCTTTTAAAAAAGATGAAATCCAGTTTAATGGTATACCTCTTATGCCTAAACTCTCCAATATATCTAGCAGCTTCTGATGGTTCACACAATCGGAAGCTCTGCTCAAGTCGCAAAATATTGCTACAGGGCATTCATCCTTATCGATAAACTGGGCAATGCGTTTATGGAACGAATACATTGCCGTAGATGTAGACATTTTATGACGGAAACCGTGCTGACTGTTGCTTATGACTTCGTGTTTTTCCAAGAATGATGAAAGTCTATCCAAGAATGCATATTCAAAAACTTTTTCGAGACTATTATGGTACAGTTACCGGGCGATAATTCTCTGATAGAGTACGATCATTCTTCTTGAAGAGAGGTACAACCTTTCCAGTTTTGATGCTTTGTGGAAATGCTCCAGATTTTAAAGACATATTAACTAAAATTGTCAATGGCTCAATAATCACCCTCAATAATCTCAACAATACAAATCCTGGAACCTCATCCAATCCCGCAGATTTTTTGTTTTTCAATCGTGAATTCAATAGAGTGTACAATTCATCCTCAGAAAAAGGTTTCAGAAACAGACATATACATATATTTTCCGTTATTTGTTTGGGTGCATCTATGAAAGAGTTATTAAATTCCTCAGCAACTTTATTAGGATCAACTTCCAAATAGCCATTCAAATTCAACGTAATATTATTTATTCCTTTATGTTTGTTTGTCAAATCAGCCACTACTTCCCAGGAGGCCTTCATATTATTTTCAGCATTTGAAATGCGATTTTGATAATGACATTTACGCTTTTGTTTGATCAGAGAAATATGTTTCCGCTTCGATTCCTTGTAAGCAGTGCCCAAGTTTGGATAAATTTTTTGTAATATGTACAGATCTTTCAGAGCTCCACTAGAACGAATGACCTCGCTATCAACCCATTTTTACCAGTATCGCGATATATGAAAGTTTCTGTAGGGAAAGCCCCGTCAAAATGATACATGAACGTATTATAAAAAGTTTCAGAAGCCTCATCGAAGTTACGAGCAGAATCAATTTTGGACCAGTCTTCATTCTCAAGATTCTTTTCAAATTGAATGATGTTATTCATCCGGAAGTTTATTTTCAAACATTTTGTTTGTTGTGGTTGTGATTGTTTTCGATACAGATCAAGTTCCAAGAAAATTGATCTATGATCTGATATATTATTATCAAATACCCCACATGTTCCTTCATTTTCGAAGTTTATAAAAATTTGGTCAATTACCGTGCATGAAGTGCTCGTGACACGTGTTGGCCATGTAATGATCGGACTCAAATTAAACCCTGCTAGTAATGTTGCTAATGTAAATAAATTGCAGTTTTTATACATGTCAAAGTTGAAATCTCCACAAACAATTATATTGACTTTGGATTTATAGAGATGGTCCAATAAAGTAGACAAATTTTCAAAAAATATACGTTCATCGCCACATGGAGATCGATATCAATTCAAAATGATATATTGCGAGTTACCCTCTTTGAACGTTACAGCACAAAATTCAGAGTGTTGTTCTACACAATACTGCGACACATCAATATTTTTTGATTGGAAATTTAATTTTGTCCAAATACCAACACCTCCACGTTGTTTGTTCATTCGACAGAAAGAACTAATTAAATGGTAGCCTTCAATATGGCAAAAATCAAGTGAGCCTGTCTTTAGACCTGTTTCAACTAAACAAATGAATTTCAAATTCTTAGCATAATTTATTTCACTGATAATCGAATTAATTTTATCCGTCTTCAATGAATTCACATTCAGGAAAAACATGTTCGGATTAAATATTACCTTTCTTTGTTGATCATCCTGCGTTTCGTTAAAAAATTACCAATACAAGCGCCTTGAGGCCAGATTTCAAGATTCATAGCACTTTTGAAATGATTATCGTTTATGGTAATCTTAAACGACGAATAAATATCAGGATTTCTGGAACTGAGAGCTTCACATTCAACTTCAGGAAAGTGTCCATTGAGTAGCTTCACCATATCTTCAGAGGTAGTTCCTACGTCCACTCGATAAACATGTAGTAGTACTTTCTTTGGAACACCTTTCAGTGATATAGATCCATTATTATTACTTCCCACTAACAGATTCTTCTTTGGTTTATTAGCCGGCCTCTTTCTCACAACCTCCCGCCATTCGTTTTGGGATGAACTTCCTTCTCCTTGTTCAGAAGTCAGATGGCTATATTCATTCAACTTAGTGATATGTTCATTTTCCATAATAGCGGTCGAAACTGCAGATTTTGATACCACTTTTCCTGTACTAATTGGAGAATTCGTACACACGTTCTTTGGGGTAGTCCCTGAGTCATTGCCTTTTTGATATATAGCATTGTATACCTGTGGTTTTTTATCAAGGGGAATCCCTATCATAGCGTTTTTCTGGGCCTTGTTTTCCTTCGGCTTTTTAACTAGGGGACTCCTTATCGTAGCGTTTTTCTGGTCAACGCACATACATTCAGAATTTGAGATAGGATTTGAGATCGATTGAAATTTATTCATCAAATCTACCTGATTGTTTGGGATTCTTATTTTATCGTGGAGCTCATTGATGATCCCATCTTTCTGATTAATAATGTACTTGAAAATGCTTACATCCATTTTTTTACTCTCTCCCGATAATTGTTCAATAGCATCGAAGAATTGGGCTTCGTTTCCATTGGGCAGATTGAAGTCAACTTTCTCACAACAAACTAACAAATTGTCATCAATAATTTTAACACCAGCACGCAATTTTGCACAGCTCAAATGGAATGTGCTATCTCAATTTATGCATTTTGTGGCATTCACAACTTTACTTTTGCACTTTTTACACACAGCGTTCACCGACGAACCGTTCCCCGTGAACGACATGCTGACACTATATTCAGAAAAATGTATGCAATTGTTTCTAACGTGGCGCAATTTTTGGAAAAAAAGTCAATGCAACCTATAATATATTTGAACTTGGGGAAAAAAACTGAAAAATTTACTTTACTATTTTTTTGCTCAGGCGTTTGGATTGTCGGCAACATTGGTCGAGAACAGGGAAAACCCTGGATCACCATCGCTGTCTCCTACATCACATATGCTTCCAGATGGTACTTTTTCGACGAAAGCATTTGGTTGACTCTCATGGTGTTTTGCGCAGGTCTTGCCTTCGACACGTTCTCCAAACAATGGAGGCGGAAGCCTAGGAAAAGAAGGTTAGTATTTTCTTCACATCTTTATCTCCACATTTTCCTGCATTTAGAATTGCGAATTTCGAAGTCAAGAATCAGGCATGACCTATGAAAATACTATTGAACATAGTATACTCTTTAGCTATTTTCGGTTTGACCAGAAATAATCCAGACATATTTTCGGACGATGAATAAACTTTATATATTTCTCTTTCAGAGTTGAATTTGGGAAAATTGTATGGATACTATAAATAACATCTGAATGTTTTTTGGGGAGGTATCGGATTTCTGTTTTCCATATTCTTACTTCCAGTGGCAGAGAGAACCCAAAATATGGAAAGCAGAATATGGATACTTTAAAATAGAACGAAATGTATTGGTTTCGATCAGAATGTCATTTACAGCGGGAATAACTGGAAATGTGAGATTTATGTTCGATTCATAGAAACATATAATGAAATAATCATATCAATCAATATTGCCTTCCGTGAAAATTTGGTCCCCGAAAAATATGTGCTGAATTCATTGGTTCTATCTTCCTCGATAAAATAAAAAAACACCGGGTATTGCTGATATTCTATCAGAAACTTTAAAGGAAGTAGCTCATGTGCTTTATGCATCACTAGCATATTTATTGAACCTAGGTTTTGCCGTATTTGAATTTCCAAAGTTATTGAGTTCTGGGATAGTCAAGCCACTATTTAAAAGTGGATATGAAAAAATTCTTTCATATTACATGCCAGTGTCCTTATTGTCAAACATCTCAAAGATTTCAGAGAAAGTAATGGAAAGTAGATATCCTATATGACGAATAACATACTTAACTCTTTAGATAAAAATTCTAGCTCAAAAAAAACTAAAAAACACGCTTATAAAACAATAAGGACTGAAAAGTTGAAAATAATGAGAATAAAGTCGTTGATCAAAAAAAAAAATTCTTAAGTAAAATAAGCGTGAGGTGCTTGATATCAGTTATCTTAATATAATTATGAAAATTAATTGAAGAAAGAGCACCCCACGCTTTTTTTACAAGCTTTTATTAAGTTTCACCTGCCCCGGTCTCTGCCTTTGTGTCTGTCGATCAAATCTTGCAAGTTAAATTTGACCCACTTCTAATCGGCTGATTGATTTGAAATTTGGCAGGTGTACATTATTCTGGTGAAAATGCATTATACAATTTTTGTTGGGGAAAAAAACAAAATTGTCCCCCTCCCCCGAAATCTGTAAAATATATCTGAAATAAGGTGAAAATCAGGTAGTTTCATGTACATCCCATACACTTATTTACATTTTTCAATTTTGTGTAAATACCCCCTTGGTTTTTCTAAATATTAACTATTCGTAATATTCCAACTAATGATCCTGAGAAGTATTTCCGAATAAAAGTTGCTGTCCCGACCCCTAAAGTGGTACTTTCCGCACTGTACAATCTGATTCCATCTATCCATTTAATGATGTGTAATAAAATTTGGTAAAATCTACATTGCATTATTTAATTCAGAACCAACCCCCCCCCCCGAAATTTTTCTCTGGGTACGGCTCTTTGAATTTACCGTAACATAGTATGCGAGATTGCCAGTTATCACTTCTTCATATGAATAATGATGTTCAATCATTGGAACAGGTGATTTTGGGATTAATATTTATGAAACTTTTTTATTTCTGAGTAGCATCTTCAGCGTACCCTTCCAAGGAACGTATTATTTTTGAGGACACCCTGTATAATGATTGACTTATGATCCTCCTATAATTGGTGTTAGATACAATTTCATATACTGTATGTTTCAAGCTTATAATTTTGTTGATCACATTTAATTCAGAATGATTTTGTAAATCTAGACTTTTTTGTTGTATTTTAAATAATTATAGGTTGTAATCATTTTGACAATGTATGAAAATGATTGCATTATAGTATTTGCATATTTTTACCAATATTATACAGAGGCTTCATAAGGGAAATAGAATCTCATCAAAATGTAAAACAATTTCTCTTGAACTAATAACTACTAACTATTGAATATTTATTATTTTTGTGGTTTTTTAAGAAATATTTCTTTTTCATCTTTAAAATATATTACTGGTCCTCCCTAACATAACAATATATATATATATATATATTCTTTATTTTCTCGGAATAAGGGCCCTAGTCAGTCTATATATTTTTTATTTCATTCGACGTTTCGACATTGTTTATGTCATCTTCAGATAAAAATATAATTCAACTATTATTCTTTCATTTCATTTCATGTTTCATGATTGAATGAACGTTGTTGAATCCTCATTCAATCATGAAACATGAAATGAAAGAATAATAGTTGAATTACATTTTTACCTGAAGATGACATAAACAATGTCGAAAAGTCGAATGAAATAAAAAATATATATATACTGACTAAGGCCCTTATTCCGAGAAAATAAAGAATATAAACATATGTGGTCAAGAAATTAAGAAAAAAATATATATATATATATATAAATATATATATATATATTTTAAATTCTGAAAGTAAAAGTAAAGACACATGGCGGCTCATCAATTATGAACGTAACAAGACGAACAATCCAAACAATATTGCATGTGACATAACGCCAAATGAATTCATTGAATATTTTTCATCAGTCGCAGAAAAAATAATAGAGCAGTTACCTGAATCGAACAGACCAGCTACAGAATACTTAAAAAATTTGCCTAAAATTCCAAATTCCTTTTTTCTTCATCCAATCGACCACATAGAAGTGCTGAATGCAATAAATCATTTGAAATACACAAACTGGATGTCCATAACTTAAACAGTAAGATACTGAAGGAAATAAAATATCATATTGTCCATCCTCTCGTTAAAATATACAATCTCTGTATCGCTCAAGGTATTTTCCCCAGTATACTGAAACAAACCAAGCTCATCCCGGTATTCAAAAAAGGTGACATTGATATGCCTGAAAATCATCGACCTATCTCTATCATTCCTATTATTGGCAAAATCCTTGAAATTATCATTCATAAACGACTTTCAAATGTTTTCGAAACTAATAATATTTTGCACGAAAATCAGTTTGGTTTTAGACAGCAAAGAAGTACAATAGACGCTGTGAGTAAATTGGTGGGAGACATAGTTGAGGGTCTTGAATTGGGAGAGCGCACAAGTGCAATCATGTGTGATCTCAGCAAGGCTTTTGACTGTGTCTCGCATGATATCTTACTATGCAAACTTGAATATTACGGGGTTAGAGGAGTAGCACAAAATCTCTTAAAATCTTATTTAGGCCAACGGAATCAAACTGTGTTTTTTAAAGAAAGTACATCCTCACCAAAACTAATCAATTACGGAGTCCCGCAGGGTTCGGTGCTTGGGCCCCTTTTATTAATTATCTATATAAATGATATATTTGTGAAAATGAACCCCTCGAGGTGCATATTATTCGCTGACGATGCAACAATCTATCACTCATGTAAAGATATCCAAAACCTTAGTACAAAAGACAACACAGCGCTCATCGAAATTGATGAGTGGCTAGTAAGTAATATGCTAAAACAAAATGAAAGCAAGTCACAGAAACTACTGTTTTCCTCCAATAATAATATCACACAAGGTGATACTGCTAAATTACTTGGGATAACACTCGGTGATAGATTGAACTGGTCTCCCCATGTAAACTCTTTGAGCAAAAAACTATCAAACCAAATTTTCCTTCTACGAAGATTGAAAAAATCAGTAAGCCCTGATGTATTGAAAGTGTCATATTTTGCACTATACCACTCCCATATGAGTTATGGAGCTTTATTATGGGGTAACTCAACCCACGCTTCATGTGTTTTCATAATGCAAAAAAAAGCAGTTAGGATAACTGCTGGTGCAGGACTCAGGGACTCTTGCAAAACAATATTCATTAATCTAAGAATAATGACCCTACCGTCAGTATTTATATATCAACACCTCCTTGATATACATAAAAACTCAGTAACGTACACGGTTCATAATAACATACATCAATACAATACCAGAAATAATAATCATCTGTTGAATCCTAGATGTCGCCTAGCAGTAACTGCAAGGAACTCTCCCAACCTACGACTCTACAATAAATTGCCAGACCATATTAAAAAAATGATGTTTGAACAATTCAAAATAGCTATAAAAAACCTGTTACTGAGATATGGTTTTTACACAATCGAGGAATACCTAACTACTGACTTTAGTTCATGATACCTTATTCTGACTACATACCTACATGATTCACCTCACAATTTGTTATCACTCCTGACAGCTTGTTTGTGTATAATAATAAAAAATTATCTGGTTTATATAAAATCACATGTTTATAAAAATATTATATTACTCTATGTAAACTGGTTTATGACCTGCAATTTTACGCTTGTGTTCCCGTTTTTACACTATACGTATTTTATTTTTCATAATTTTTATTTTTTTTTTTTTTTTAACCGTATATTATCGTCATATCTACACCATATTTAGCACTCATTTATTATATTTACTAAAAATTGTATATTGGACTTGTCATAAATGTATTGCATACATAACATGACAAAATAAAAATCTATCTATCTATCTATCTATCTATATATATATATATATATATATATATATATATATATTTTATATATATATATATGTATAAATAAATAAATATTATTTTATTCCATTGAGACCATTTACATGATATTAGGAAAAGTCAGTAGAGAAAAGAGAATACATAAAATATATTATATCATAGATAAATATATAAAGAAATACAATTCATTCCATAAATTCATTCAGATTATAGAATGAGTATTGCCACAGGAGATCTTTGAGATATTTTTTGAATACATTATAATTTTGGATTTCTCTCATAGAGCTTGGTAGTTTATTATACAACTGTATGGCAGAATAAGATGAAATCTTTTGAAAAAAAGTTGTCCGATGAGGCGATATGCGAAGATTACCATGCCTTGTCTTATAGTGTCAGCACTTTCAATGAAGTCTTTCAGATTTTTTTTTTAGATATTCAGATACAGGGGTGAGTTAGAATTTTGTTTGATTGGAAGAGGCCTCTACAGGAAGTTCTCTTATGCATCGTGAAGATAAGACGTATTTTTTTCTGTTGAAAATCTAGAGTTTTCCCATATTATAACATTATGGGATTCTGATTTACCCTTAGAAGATAACCCTGAATAAATAAGTAAAAACTCAAAGGCCCTTCCTGTCCTTGCAATTCACAATTTGAATACTCAACATTTCTTTTGAAATTTTTGGCAGGTCCTTCGTGAGAAGGATGTCCGCACTGATCCTGTGCGCAGTGCTATATTGTGGACTCTGGTCCTCATACTTCTATTTCAACGGGAAAATAACCGACTCCGACGGCGATGAGATTCCCGTTCACGAAGCTATACATCACTTTTTCACGTCTCCCTGGTGGACTGATCTGAAGCAGTCGCTGTACGATACTTACGTTTATGCACAACATCATGGATGGTGAGTACGACTCTAGATCTTGCAACACCCCTTACTTCTGAACCCCAGATTTTAAATTATATGATTCAAATTTAAGAAGGTGAAATCACTTTGCCGATAGGCTGCTCAGATGGATACGGTTAGGCCGTGAGTAAGGTTCAATTAATGACTTTTCCTAGTTAATCAAATTTGGCCACTAAAAAAATTATACATTAATTACCATGACTAGTTCAAGAGTTGGGCGCCAGACTTGCTAAAGACAAAAGTTAAAGATAAATAAAATTAAATAAATGTTACCTAGCTTGTATGGGAAGGCAAATAAATATGCAATAAATCAACTTAACAAATTTATTCCAGAGGAATTAAAATGATTGGACAAGATATATAAACAAATGTTAACAAATACTAGAAGAGTATTGAAACAAATATTAGAAGAGTATAGAACTTCTCTTAAAAGAATTGAAAAATTACATAAAAAACCAGTATTTTCGACTCTGATCAAAACCCGAACATTTACAACTATGATTCCTCCAGTTGTTGGTGACACGGATATACCTTTGGAGATCTTGAGTGAGAGAGATGAAGGCTAGTTTCTTGAAGCTGGTCTCAGCGGTTCTATGAGGAACTTGGTTTCAGCGGTTACGATGAAGATGGTCGTGGGTGGTTCTATAGTTGGTTTTAGACCCCCTTATCGGCGTGAATTTAGTTGATCTTCACGGACCAGTGCTGATATGGATGTGCTGTAAGACCTCCCAGGTTACTAGTCCTTCTGTCTCCGTAGATGGGTTCCCTCCGTGGTATATATCATGCGAAGAAGATGATAGGAATCAAAATATGTACAAAAAGGGGAGAACGAAGGATATCCTTTGAACCTCAAGTTTTATGTTTCAAATTTTAATCGAGAGTCAAAAGATAGATGCAAATGATAGCATACAATAAAAATCTCAGTCTATATAAAAGACTGGAAGGTTACAGTGAAAGAACAAAGATAATAAATAGCAATCGAATCTGCTGTTCTGGAGTTAAATTTACAAGTTAATTTTAATAATTAAAAAAAAATATTAAAAATGAACAACATTCAAAACCAAACAAAACAAACCTCACCCAAAACGTTATGTTCAAATTCAGTTAAGTTTTGAAACAAGTAAGTTTTGATAAGGTGATTCTATGTACCAGAAGGGTAAAAAAAATTAATGAGGAAAGGTATTCCAAAAGAAATATAAAAATTTCCTTGAAATTTTACCAGAGAAAAAACATAGTATTTTAAAGTAAAACACTATGAAATTGCCAGAGAAAAAATCTACTATTTCAAAGCAAAATATTTAAATGTTGCCAGTGCAAAAATATACTATTTTAAAGCAAGTGCCAAAGGAAAATATAGCGTTATAACCAAAATACTCTAGTAAGCTACAAAAAATATAGGGTTTCTGAACCAAGATAATAGTCAGAGTAGAAGTATACTCTTCAGCCAAGATAAGAAGAGAGACACACACGTCTTTCAGTGAGCACGACTCTCTTAGATAAAGATAAAGGGAAATAATTCTTTTTATTGAAGAATTTCCAAAGATAAACCGAAGAGGGAGACCACACGTCTTTCAGTGGGCACAACTCTCTTAGAAAAAGATAATGTTAAATAATTCTTTTAATTGAAGAATTTTTAAAGATAACTGAAGAGGGAGACCTCACGTCTTTCAGTGGGCACAACTCTCTTAGATAAAGATAATTTTGAAATAGGGCGGCAATTCCCTTTTCAAATCGATAACCAGGTAATTCTCAAAAAATTTTGTAAATCTCCCTGCTCTTGGCAACAAGGTAGTAACTGAAGTGAATTGACTATGCAACGATCGAAAATCAAACAAGCTCCACTGGGAATTGAATGGAGTAATGGATATAAGAAATTTATTTAACGGAAATCAACTTTACGCTTGAGGCATATATTGAATCGAGTGTTCTGAGACCAGTTAGGCCAGAGGTACAACTCTCTCCATAAGCAATTCTTTCTCAAGAGAAAAGAAAATTACTCTCATAAACATATAGTTATGAAATGAAGAAAATTGCTTACCAGAGAGCCGTCCAAACTGTCCCAGAACAGTCGAATACGCCCTTCACTTCAATTGGAATTCTCGGAACAATCCACTGGTCGTGTGAGGGAAGTAAGCTCTAGTCCATTCGAAATTACCAATTACCTGGTACCTAAAAAATGCAAAAGCGTAGAACTGATTTCCAAAGAAAAAATCAGTTCCCAATATTCGGAACAGATGTTACGTTAGCCACAATATGTACTATGAATGCTTTGTCAAAATGGCCGAAGTATTTATATTTAACCTTCAAAAATAACCATGCGGTATATCCAAGAATTCTAATATTACAAGCATAAGGAAAAAGAAGAAAATGCTAATCAGCTACAACATTAATTGCAAGATAAAGAGAATAATATTACTCAACTAAACTCCAGCAGTGAAACTTATTTAACTTATAGATCGTACATACCAAAATCAATTCACTCAGTCCACCTGCCTATCTCGACGTTCCAATCAAGAAAAAGAAATATTTTTCTTTCGGTTCGACGAAATCACAGTTCACCTGTTTTTCATTCTCGGTTTTTTTTTCCTATTGAAAAACAGTTATAAAAAAGGAACAACTGCTCGACAACATTGCCACGAAAACAAAACTCGTCCAACTTGACAGAATACGAACTCATGATCACGAGTTCAAAGACGATAATGATGGCGCTGTCCCATAGTTCACGATCGACCGTGACTACTGACCCGTTCCACCGTAAGATAACCGGAATAGTTATGAGAAATTGATTATGTATAAGGAAGTAACGAAAAATTCGTTACAATCTTGAGATTTACTTACCGTCCGGATCACAGGATACGTTTCCAAAAGATGTATATTTACGTCGTCATTAGCCAATAAATACTTTTTAACAAAGCATTAAATGGACGAAAAAAGAAACTAAAAAGCGAAAAATTAGATAAACCTTTTCAGTCTCAATAACTAAGCTCCTAAACCAATGTAAGTAACCAATTTTTCGTCAGATCAATTACGTGAAGCGTAAAATGATGGCAGCGGGATGCGCGGAGGCGGCGCATCCCCTCTCCGGAAATTGCCGAGCATTCCCAAAGTTAATATCAACGAGACAGCTACCCGAAAGGGGCACACACGTGAGGGCACACGTCGTTGCGAGTGGTCGTGAGGCGAACGCATTTTTGGAATGTTATTGATTATCGCTGGACATGTCACGTTGCATTTTTATGTTATTTTGATTATTTCTGTAGAGTAATTTAATCATTTTTGTTGATTGTTTGTTTTGCGTCGACTCAAAATTAGGTACATACTTACATTAGTTTAGGAACTTGGTTATCAAGACTAAACAGGTTTATTTTATTTTTCGCTCTCCAGTATATTTTTTTGTTGAAAAGTTTTTATTTTTAAATTTTGTGGGGTTAATTTTTTGTTAATTTTTTGTGGCTAATACCTTCTTCACTTTATAACTTGCAAAAAAATATTTATTCACCTACCTTACGTTAACTATACCGGGTGATTCTATACGGTGGCTCACCCCTAAAACTTTTTTATTATTGAAGATAGAAAAACGAAATTTGGAGGTTGTCTATTATAGTTCAATATACATTTTTTGACATATTTATGTGCTTTGCCGTACTTCCGGTTTGACCGAAAATGACCCGAACTTTTGATTTTTAAATGGGACATCCTATATATTTCTACTTATTTCGATCGAGAATGACATTCTGATTCCAACAACAACTCACAAATAAGATCATTTTCATTCCAATTTTTTTTTCCATCTAGAATACCACAGATCGTGTAAATCGCTCAATTCTTGATCAAGTAACATGGGAAAAATACAATTTTGAGGCTTATGACTTCACATTCGCTTTAAAAATTATTTAAGAATCGCAAATATGACTTTTTCCAGTTAACTTGATTTTTTCAAATGAAAAGGTGGTGACTCGTCTGATTTTTGTGAAAGATCATTTCTTTACGAATAATTTGATACCACACACTTTCACTCTATTTTCTCTATTTTTCTGAATAATTGCACACTAAGTTCTGTTATTCTAGTTATCCGTGACAAACAATTGAAGTTGTTGCTACGACTACCTAAACAAATAGGCTAATGAATATGCTGTCACTTTTAAAAATTTATTTGTTGCGTAGTTTATCATTTGATATGGAAAATTTTACTAGAAACGAGAAAATTGACATGTTGCTAATTTACGGAGAAGCAAAAAAGAATGCAACTGATGCAGCTCGCATTTATGCTCAGAGATTGCCTGATCGTCGCCATCCCACTCGGCATTATTTTCCAAAAATGGAAATGAAAATGCGAAATGAACCAGAAGAAAATGCCAATAACTTCATCGTCAGTGAAGAAAAAGAAGTAGACGTGTTGGCCTATGTTGAAGTGAATTCTACAGCGTCAATTCGCCAAATTGTTTATGAGTGTGATATAAGTTATTCATCCGTTTGGAGAATTCTTCACAAATATAATTATCGATCATTCAAGTACCAACTACACTAACATTTTTACGATAACGACCACAACCGAAGATTAACTTATTGCAACTGGTTTTCGACTAAATACAGAGAAGATGTACGTTTTCCATTTGAAATCATTTATTCAGATGAAACTCGAATCACCAACTTGGGTCTGTTCAATCGGAATAATGAAAGGTACTGGTCTCAAACAAATTTACATCTGATGGAAGAAGGAAATTTTCAAGAGCGATTTGGTTTCAATTGCTGGATTGGTATTATCGGAGGAAAACTTTTGGGGCCAATAATTTTCGACAGACAAACTTACTGCGGAAAGATATCTACAGTTCCTTAGAAATCAAATTAATGATTTCATTGAAGATTTGCCACTGGCTAACCAAGATGACATCTATTTTCAACAAGATGGAGCGCCACCTCACAGTTCTCAAGTCGTAAGAGCACACCTGAATGACACCTTCCCAGAAAAGTGAATTGGCACTTATGGACTTATTCAGTGGCCTGCGAGGTACATTCTTAAGTAATCATATTTTTTCATAATGTATTATTTCTTTTTCATATTCTAGATCACCAGATCTTACTCCGCTAGATTTTTTCTTTGGGGAACAATAAGAAATCAGGTGTATAACACAGCATCAGCTATTCGTGAAGAACTGGAGTATAAAGTAAGGGTGGCATTCCAGAACATCACAGCAGAACAGCTAATCAATGTGGTGCTCGCAACAATTGAAGAAGTTGAACTTTGCCGTGATTAAGGAGGAGGTCATTTTGAAAATTAGGAACCTTGATGGACTAAATAGTTCTTAAAACGACTGTGAAGTCATGAGCCTCAAAGTCGTATGGCATTCTAGATCGAAAAATAAAAATTGGAATGAAAATGACTATATTTGTGAGGTGTTGTTGGATTTAAAATGTCATTCTCGATCGAAATAAGTAAAAATATGAAGGATGTCCCATTTAAAAATCAAAAGTCGAGGTCATTTTCGGTCAAATCTGAAGTACGGCAAAGCAAGTAAATATATCAAAAAATGAATTGAACTATAAAGAACTATAAAGATTCGGTATTGATTAGAGTGAACTAAAATAGTACAAGTGAAATCCTGTATAGTTATACATCATTGGGTTTTCTAAAGTGTTCTTTTATAAAAGTAAATATGAGGTTGGAAAAACAATTGGCTAATCAGAGGTGTGGTTTTTAAATGAATAACACCCTGTAAAGGTCATAACAAATGGCTGGTCAGTGTGGGGTCTTATTACTTCTCCAACTGTCCCCAGACATAACAAAATGGAACTAACTTCTAATAAAAAAAGCATAATCAAACTCAGACTCCTCTTTGAAAAGTTATGCGTAGTAATACTCCTCCTTTTTTTGTCGATTTGAAAGAGAGTCTCTCATAGATATATTTATTGAATCCTTCATGTTCATAATATGATATAGAATAAGTTAGACGAAACATAATTCAAAATCAAACTCCTTTTACATGGAAAAAATAATAATTCATTAGAAGAATAAAACATGATAGAAGGTATTTCAAATCAGGGAATAAAATACCCATCAGAACTTCAAAAACAATTTCCAATGAAAAAATATTTTGGTTTCTCATAATGTTGGAAAGGTGATTAAATGATTCCAACCCTATGTACGACGGAGCTTTATAAACTCTTCATGCCTGAAGGATATGTATGAATATTACAGTATTACAGTTTTGGATGTAATTGTATATATATATATATATATATATATATATATATTCAAAAAAAAGCAATGCAATTGTAAATGAGATTTTATTGAGAATCAAGTATTCTCTACAATATTATCTGCGCTTTATTATTAGGCGTATTGGAAATAAATATTTTGTTCAGTTTTGTAGAGCAACACCACTTGGCGATATTATGAGTTATATTCAACAAATATTACATTAAAAATTTGGGATTTGTTGGAGATGGGCCTCAACTATCTCACTGCCTAGTAACCTTAACTATTCAACTCCTAGTACCTTCCCGGGGTCTTTTCTCGTTACAAACACTTACGGTTTTCTAGTTTATCTTGAGCACCACCTTCTATTTGGCGTCAAAAGGACAGCTTCAGCAAAGAAAAGACGTTCAATCCCAGAAGCCAGAAGGTCAAACTTGAACTTCACTGGTTTACTTTTTATCAGCATGAACTACAAACACCAAATCACTCATTTTCGACCAAACTTTTCGGCGCTTATTCATCGACAATCTCCTTTGAATGAAGAACAAATTGCTGTTCATGGTTGAATTTGGAAAGTTGATTTATTTGTTATAACCAACTTGCAAACAAGTGGAATTTATCAAATTTCGTCTGTCAGATGTGAGCAGTTAGGTTAGGTTAGGTAACTGTTGAAAAATTTGTTTTTTTCGAGAGAGAACTGCCTATATTTTGTGCAGTAATTTGCCAAAAATTAGTGATTTATTGTTTGTAGTTCATGCTGATAAAAAAAAGGCATTGTGAGAGAGAAAAGGGTGCTTGAAAATTACGTGATATAGAACAAACTCGAAAACGCCGCGCAAAAAAGTTAAACAACTATTTTCAGGTAGCAGGAGTGCTCTTGAAGAATATTTACCGAACCCAACATTGGATTATGCCAGTATTGTCTGAGGCACGTTTGAATGCAGATTTGCAATGAGCGATTAACAATGAATAGGGAACACGCATGTGCCTCTTTTCTGAAATATTTTGCTTCACACATAAATATTACCACCTAGCAACAAACTAAGATATTGAAAAATTGTTCAATATTTTTCATAATTCGAAATCGAAAACAACAATTTTTTCATCTCATTCAAAAACGTACACCTGGCTCCTCTTCACACAGTTCATACTTTTACCGCTAGTTGCTTCGAACTGTCAACTATAATTTCATCTGTCTCCGTTTATAAGTTGTACTAATATTTTTATTGTCATAGTATTTTCAATTGTTACTGAAATATCACATTGAAAGTGGAGTTGAATTTATGTTTGGGGTTTAAGAAATATTATTGTCAACCAAGCACAATTGGCACTAGTGTTTGTGTTGCGGTTCGATAGCGCTTAGTGGTTTCCGAAAAATGGAATGTATTCCAATATAATCGAGTTATGAATATAGGATGATGTGGCGTCACATTTATGACTTACCCAACATCTGGTCTAGTGTAATTGGCGTGCTCTGGACATGTCTTCTCAAAGGGTCCTTTTGGTTTGATCACACACACACACACACATACACATATGCAAAAGTTCGTCGGAGAGGAGAAAGCGGAGAAAACTTAGTCTGTACCCCAGCGTGGGAGACAATGCGGAAAACAGTATTTTCCAACAAAACACATCACAACTATAGAATATTTCAAGAAGACCAGATACGCTACTGGCTTTTATTTACTCAGACCTCCAGGTGTTTTATTAGTCTCAACGTATAGACATACCTACAAGCATTATCATTGGCTTGCGGTCACTCAAACAGCTGTCACTCAAACCCACGTTGACTATCGGTTCTTTTGATCTACCGTTGGCCGACGGAGAATGTTTACGAGTAGTACACATTATTTTTCGTTCCGTTTCTTCGCATATACGCTCGTGTTAGCGAAGTGTGTCTTTGATTTGATTTGCTTCTGCAATTGAAAATGGTTAAGCTATAAGTGTTCTCATGAAAATTCAAGGCACTGCTCTCTTCGAGGGATGGGTCGAAAAGGTGTCATTAATGTTAATATAGCGCAAGTTAGTAATCTGACTAGAATCAGCGATCTTTCCGCATATATCTTTCTAAATTTTCTTCGCTGCAAACCTTCTGCTGTTCACGGCTCTCATTGGTTTTTTCCTCCGCGCCAATGAAGTGTAGGCGTTTTAGGACGGCGGAGAAGGCAATACATCATTGGTGAGACCTGACACCGAAAACCAAAAATGCCTGCACTTTAGCAAACGAACTATTTATTTTCATTTATATTGGGTGATTCAAATCTGTAGCCCTATACTCAGATTGGAAAAGTATAGTAGCAAAGTATAATAAGAATTGACATTGTGGAAAAAGAACATCACTTCTTCACATGAACAATCTCGGACACCGTTGCTGTGGGCATAAGGAACTGAAAACTGATTCTTTTCGAAGGAATGTTGATGAATCCTTCATCGGTCCCTTTCGTATTTTGTGCTTCTGACCTGGTTAGCTAGTTCATTGCCTTGACAATGAGGATTCTTTTATGTCAGCCAGAAATATGTTATGAGATAATTATACAGTTATACACAGAGTTCCTTTACGGCATTTCTCATGAGGAAGATTCGATCAAGAACTTTCAAAAGAATGCATTTTCTAATTCATTATTTTTTACAGGTACGAGATATGGAAACAAATTATAGACCTCTCGGACCCACAAGGTGAGCAGAATTCATATAAAGTGCTGGGAGTTAGCCCGACTTCTAGTCAAAGCGAAATAACCGCCAGATGGAGAACATTGAGTAGGGAGTTCCATCCAGATAAAGTGAAAGATCCATATAATCAAAGGGAAGCACAAGAGAAGTTCATGGAAATCCAACAAGCCTATGATATCTTGTCCAATATAAAGAGTAAGAGAAGGAGAAAAAATAAAAAATATGTAAGAGAGGATGAACTATGAAATGACAATGTTTTTGTATTTTATTTGTTGATGTTTTTATCATTCACGTTGAAATTTTAATAACTTTTATTTTTTTAAATTAAGTGTAGTGTCATTTGAGATCTGATTTGCAAAGTGAGATAAATAGAATTAGAACACAATAAATTATGTGATTCCATATCCAATGAAATTTCATAGATCTATACCTACACTATCACACAGATTCTTTTTTTTTAATGTACTTCTTCCGTCCTTTATGATTTGTGATCATTTTCTTGATTATACGAGTGTTATTGTATACATAACTTGTATCCATATGTTTTCCCAGCAGCATTCATCTTACTATGGAATCAATTGTTATTTCCTAATTCGAAAATAGTAATATAAAATCCTTTTCTGACATATCGATGATTTTAATTTCTTTCCGAATTTATTTTCACCTAGTTCTTTGCTGACTAGTTAGGATTGAAACTAGTTAATAGTGGGGAATGCAGCAATGTCAAAAAGAAAACTCTTGTAAGTTTGTCCAAGCTTTCGGAATTAATTTTATTCCATCATCAGAGAACTACAATTTGAAAATTTACACATATGAGATATTATCATTCAGGGATGTAATGATACTTACAACTCAGGTGAGATTAAATGACTCGATGTAAAGTAAAAAAAAATTTTTGTTGACATTATGGTACTAAATAATTGGAAATGGTAGATTGTGTAACACTAGTAACAACAGAGAAGAAACCACTGTTCCTTACAACACTTATATGTTGAAAATTATACAATAGAATTAGTTTATATGTCATCAACCATATGGCAGGAATTAAACTGACAGGTTAGAGATTAAATTCAAAAATTAGATAGTTGTACTTGACAGTGACAATGTCTTGTTTTATGTATGACAACCACTGGTGAAAACTGAGACAGGGGTACAACTGGTGTGGTTAACTTTGTCATATGTTCAGGATGGGTTATCCTTAATCTTGATCATTACGAATTTATAGTATTGAATAATGAATACAATTTGGAAAATAATTTTGTTATAGTGTAACTACGGAATTGTTTGATATGGTTAGATTGTTGTCTAGTGACAGTAAAAAAGAATAGATTTCACTCAAGTGATCAATATAGTTTTTTTGTTGACGCAGTTATTATCTTGAGATATAAAAGCCATTTCTAGCGAAACCCTGTTAGCCCAGTGTGACCCGCTCGCTAACACTTTCACTGACTCATAGTCTATGTGATGATCAGCGTTAACATGAAGTGCTAAGGCACACCTCTCTCGATGCAGTCTGCAATCATTTTTATGTGAGGTGATTCGGCTGGTTAATGTTCTTGAAGTATGACCGATATAATTTCTATTATAATCTTGACACGGAATACTATAGATGATTTTAGACATTGAGGTAACTGTAGTCTTATCTCTAACTCTGGAAAACATTGACTTTAATTTTAATAAAAAAGGGATTTTGTGGCATAATGGACAGATTATTGAATTAAAGAAAAAAAGCATCCTCAAGTGGGACTCGAATGCCACAAAAATCCTTTTTTCATGATTTCTCTAGGACAATAGTTTCCCACTTTCACTTTGATGTTAATATTGTTTTATTGTCAATTTTGAAATTGCATAAAGCGCAAAAACGTCTAGTTTGCTAATATTATTATTAATGTTAAGTGATTCTAAGGAGGAAGGTGTGTTGTACAAAATACTTTTCACTAAGCTTGGCGGGTATGAATTGTCTACAAAAAAATTAGGAAGGACATTCAAGTTTTTCTTATGGAAAGTTTCATCCGAGATTCTGATTACTCTGTTCTTCATTTGCTTGATCAAGTTCACTTCAATTGAGCATTTGTGATACGACTCATAGTTGGTGTATCTGCTAGAACTACATGGATTTCTGTACCAATCAACTAATATTGTATTTTGTGAGTACGCACGAGTTTGGTATCCATGAATGGTACCGAATTATCGTTGTCTTCTAGCTCGATTGTGAACTGAATATGTTGGTCAAAGCTGTATCTAAGGTCTCTATGATATTATTATGTGGTACAATAACAATTATGTCATCTATATCATATTTTTTGATAAAATGTATTTTAAATGAAAGAACCGGAAGTACTGTGTCCAACACATCGTCCATGACATATGCTGCCAGGATACGGAGAAATTGATGATAGTGTAACGAACCTAGGCCGGACCTGTCGCCTCATTCATTGCCATCGACAACGATGATGTCATCCCCGGAGATATTCGAGAACAATCCAGTCGCGCCGCCGCGGATAACAATGGTCAATATTGGAAACAACTGGAACATGCTGGTTTCCAACCGCCAGAATTGGAAAGGTCGAGAATTCTGTAACGGAGATAAATAGGCAGCACTCAAGAGGGCAGGACAGTCTGAACGAGTACATAGGATCGAGCGATACAGTGGCGTAGTTAGTAATATAAATTAGTTGTAAATTTAAGTGTGAAATAAATTAGTAAAACCAAGTTAAGTTTATTTACGTTACAATTGGTGTCGGAAGCGAGATTCTGAAAATAAACAAGTGGTCGTGGAGTGGATAGTCAGAAAAAATAAATTGATAGACCTTTTTTTACGCCCAAAATAGACAGTGACAGGGTTTTCGCGAAGTGGACAATTGTGCGTGGGAATATAAACTGATACACTGTTCGCGTGAAACAGACAATAGACTGGTGACCCGTGGAAACGAATTCGCGAAGTGAATTTTTAACAAACTGATAAACTTTTCGTGTGAAACAGACTGATACCACGTCAAAGACAAAATGTGTTCAAGAAAAGTGCGCCTTGCGGATTTGAAGGTAGCGGAATTGAAACAAGAATTGGAGAAAAGGGAACTGGAAACAACGGGTAAAAAGCTAGTACTTCAGGAAAGACTTGCAGAAGGGCTTATACAAGAAGGTAGGGACCCCGAGACATTTTTATTCGAAGTTCCCGGAGGTGATTTAAGTTCGGTCATGAATAAACTCGAAGAACCTACTGTATCCTTGAAAGAAGAGCTGCATCAAAATTCGAGGACTTTGGAAGAAAATGCAAGAAGCCTGGAAGAGAAGTTCCTGGAAAACACAGAAGGCCTAAAAAAATAATTGTGTGGTGTGGCTAATTTTCTAGAAGAAAGAATGGGAACCGTTGAGACAGAGATAGAAAAAATTAGGGAGCAAATGAACACGGAGGTAGATAAAATCAAAGATGGGGTCGAGGCAGAAATGGACAAAATAAAGGAAATAATCAGTAAGCTGGAAAAACGAATTAACACTGCGCACACCACAGAAATAGTTAACAGAAATTCAATGCAGGACCTTAGTTTGAACTTGGATGAAGTTCAAAAGGGCATACAAGATGTCAGGGTCAGTTCTGGAACAGGGAAGCTTACCATGAAGCCGCCTCAGTTCGACGGAGAAACTCCATGGGCAAATTACCGCCGGCAGATTGAAGCAGCAGCCAAACCAAACGGATGGAATGCGGGAGAAAGAGCTGTAGCACTAACACTAGCATTACGTGGAGAAGCGACGAATGTTCTACAAACTCTCACCGCCCAAGAACAGGAGGACTATGATCAGCTGAATGAACATCTAGAATTAAGATATGGTCAGGCCCATTTGGAACACGTATACCACTCCCAGCTGAAAAATCGCTGCCAAAAATCGGGAGAATCCTTACAAGAATTCGAAGCTGACATTGCACGCTTGGTTCGTCTCGCATATCCAGCCACACCGGAAAATGTAATGGAGCGATTAGCGGTTGAGGCATTCTTGGATGGACTCCGTGACCAAGAAACCAGATGAGCGTTGACACTAGCTCGTCCAACACATCTCGTAGACGCACTGGCACGCGCTTTGGAATTTGAAGCAGCGAAACAATCCTGCAAAAGCCAAAGCAAAGTTCGAAGGATTGAAGAAGACTCACAGGAGCATGCCGACTTGGAAGCTGCCATAAGAAAAGTGATGAAGGAAGTTTTGCCTGAGAAAAGACAGATAAGATGCTGGAATTGTGGCAAAATTGACATGTGCGTAGCAAATGTCCAACATTCGAAAAATCGACTCCGATGCAGGAAAACTAAAGAAGGTCGACGAGAAGGGGCAATCGTCGGCCTGTGTCCAGCAAGCCCCGGTTAACAACGCATATGTCGCTATCCTTCAACGACAGAATAAAGGTGTCTTCGTAGACGGTCTCATCAATAATGAGCCTTGCTCCATGCTGCTAGATACAGGTGCGACTAGGACAATTCTTGGGCCTTCCTTTATCAGAACACCGGCACGAATTGAACCGACAACTTGGAAGCTACGCACAGCAACAGGGGAGCCAGCTACTGTTCATGGTGAGCTACCGATCGAAATGATTTTAGGCAGCACTAAAGTGAAACATCAGGCACTAGTAGCGAACATCGAAGATGATGCAATCATTGGAATGGACATCATGAACTCCAGAGGGTTTGAGTTGAATTTCAAAGACGGTGTCCTACGTGTCAACGGAGAAGAGCTGGTGCTTCATGGGAAAAGTGAAAAGATGGTCCGTGTCCTGTTGGCTGAAGATGTAAGCGTACCTGAGAGGGCTGAAACCATTCTGGGGGCTCGCCTGGACGGGAGTGCGAGCAGTGGAGACGTGGTGATGTTCGAGCTCAAACTTCATGATGAGAAAATTGGACGAGGGATTGCACTGGGGAAGACCTTGTTGCGTGCTGACAAATTTGTGCCAGTAAGGATCATGAATGTCAATTACTTTCCAGTGACCTTAAAGAAAGGAACAATTTTAGGGCACTGCTCGTCAGTTTCATTTGTGATCCGGGGTGTACGAGGTACGATTAGCCAACCCAACAACTTGCCCACAGAACTAGAAAAATCAGTTACCATCTCTTCCAAAGACATAAAACCAGCTCAACAGCCCAAACTAAGAGATTAAGTCAAAAAGTACCAAGACATCTTCGATACCGGACAAGGAAAAGGGGGTCGAACTAATGTGGTCCAGCACAAGATTGATACTGGCATCTGGCAATCAGCAAGAAGACTACCTCTTGCCAAGGAGGAAGAGGCTGACAAAATAGTCAGCGATATGGGAAGAGAAGGAGTTATCGAACCATCTGACAGTCCCTGGTCCTCTCCAGTCGTACTGGTGAAGAAAAAGGATGGATCGACACGCTTTTGTGTAGACTATCGCCTACTTAATAATGTCACGAAGAAGGACAGTTACCCTCTCCCGAGAATAGATGACACCCTAGACACGTTGGCTGGTTTCACGATTTTCTCGACCCTTAATCTGAAGAGTGGATACTGGCAAGTAGAACTGGCTCAGGAAGATCGAGAAAAGACTGCTTTTACCATCGGCTCAGGATTGTGGCAGTTCACCGTTATGCCATTTGGGCTCTGTAATGCTCCCGCCACATTCGGAAGATTGATGGAGACAGTGCTGAAGGGACTCTCATGGAACACGTGTCTAGTGTATCTCGACGACATAATTGTGGTCGGCAGATCGTTCGAGGACCACGTGAAAAACTTGGAGGAAGTATTCCTGCGACTGAGGAACTCCGGATAGAAGCTGAGCCCTAAGAAATGCCATCTGTTCCAAAAAGAAGTACGATACCTCGGCCACGTTGTCTCTGGGGAAGGAGTAGCAGTGGATGACCAGAAGATCAAAGCTGTTAAGGATTGGCCCATCCCAAAAGACATTCACCAACTTTGAAGTTTCCTTGGTTCATGCACATACTATCGCCGATATGTGCTGGGATTCGCCAACATCGCTAAACCACTGACCAGGCTCACGGAAGGCCAAACAAAGTTCCAGTGGTCCGAAGAATGTCAAGACTCATTCAGGAAGCTGAAAGGAGCTTTGATCAACGCACCTATACTGAGCTACCCCCTATCCAAAGGGAAATTCATTTTGGATACGGACGCCAGCAACGTGGGACTTGGAGCTGTCCTAGCTCAGATCCAGGAGGGACAGGAGAAGGTCATTGGTTATTTCAGTAAGACGCTTAGCAAACCAGAGCGCAATTACTGTGCCACCAGACGAGAGATGAAAGCTGTTGTAAAGGGAGTGGAGCACTTCTACAAGTACGTTTATGGAAGAAGATTCCTGTTGAGAACTGACCATGCAGATTTCAATTGGCTCTTACAGTTCAAAAATCCTGAGGGTCAAGTAGCACGTTGGATTGAGAGACTCCAAGAATTCGATTTCGAGATCGAACATCGAGCCGGAACTATCCATGAGAATGTCGCGAAGACCATGTCCAAATGATTGCTCACATTGCCGACGAGCAGAAGAGAAAGAAGCAACACTTTGTAGAACCGCGGCAATGGATGACAACTGGAATGACAGCAAGATCCAGAAAGACCAAGAGTGAGACCCTGGCTTAGTCGTCAGCTGGAAGAAAGGCAATCGAAGACCATCATGGCAGGAAGTCGCAGGTTACTCGCCGGCTGTTAAGTCCTATTGGGCACAATGGAACTGTCTTATTCTGGACAATGGGATCCTGAAACGTGTGTTGGAGGCCGAGATTGGTGGGGAAGACAGACGCCAAATAATTGTTCCCAGGAACAGAAGAGAGGAAGTGCTGCGGGAAATCCATAATGGAGTTGCTGGAGGACATCTGGAGTGACGAAGACCCTGCAGAAAGTGAGGCAACGGTTTTACTGGGCCAATTGTCAAGCTGACGTCCAGGACTGGTGCAGAAAGTGCGCTGTATGCGCTGCTAGCAATGGATCTCGAATACGACCCAAGGCCCCGATGCATCAGTACAACGTAGGCAGCCCGTTCGAGAGAATCGATATTGACATCGCCGGCCCGTTTCCCGTATCCGACCACGAGAATAAATACATCCTTGTGGCAATGGACTACTTCAGTAAGTGGGCGGAAGCCTATGCCCTGCCCAACCAGGAAGCCATCACCGTCGCCGACGTCTTGGTGAAAGAGTGGGTATGTCGATTCGGTATTCCAATGGAGCTGCACTCGGATCAAGGCAGAAATTTGGAATCCAACCTGTTCCAAGAAATATGTCCACTGCTGAACATCCGCAAGACAAGAACCACGGCCCTACATCCGCAGTCCGATGGAATGGTGGAACGGATGAACAAGGTTGACTCTGACCATCAAAGAGACTGGGACCAGTATCTTCATTTGTTCCTGATGGCCTATCGATCCGCAGTACACGAGTCAACCGGTCAAACTCCTGCTAGTATTATAATGGGCCGAGAACTGCGACTGCTTTGTGACCTGAAGTTTGGGATACCGCCAGGACAAGACACTGCGGGAGAGGACTACGTCAGCAAACTTCGGCAGAGAATGGACGACATCCACGAACGAGTCCGGTTGAACATCCAGAGTGCCAGCGATAAAATGAAGAAGACCTATGACATCAAGGCCGACGCTGGAGGATTTAAGGTTGATGACCTGGTTTGGCTGTACAACCCCAAACGTCGTCGTGGACTATCACCAAAGTTGCGGAACTCGTGGGAAGGCCCGTATAAAATCGTGAAAAGGATAAACGACCTTGTGTACCGAATCCGGAAGCCACCTCGAGGGGAAACCAAGGGTCGTTCATTTCAACAGGTTGGCCCCTTACGCTGGAAACCATGACCAAGTTCGCACCCTCAGGCCACCGGAGGATGATATGACGTTCGAGAAGTTTATGTCCTTGTATTCTAACGGGCAGAAAGTTCTACATGGGGTTACTAGAGAGGGGTCACGAGACCTTTTCGAAGTGCCTGCTGACTACGCACTAGCACACTGTGTGGCAGAAGATCTTCGAATGTCCAGGGGCATCGCCCTAGTGTTCTCCAAGAAATTTGGTCATTTACAAACACTGCGGGAGCAGAATCCAGGAGTTGGTGGGGTGCTACAGTTGAAGAAAGGCCAGAGAAACATCTACTACCTGGTTACCAAGAGGCATTCCCAAGATAAACCGTCCTATGAAGATGTCTGGAAGAGTCTCACCAAACTAAGAGATACTATGGTGGACCAGAATCTGGTGGATCTAGCAATTCCAAAATTGTCCTGTGGTATTGATGGGTTGGACTGGAGAGTCATAAGAAGTATGCTGGAGGCGATATTCAGATCCAGCGGCGTCAAGATTTTGGTTTGCTGTCACCCTCTTCCACGACCGATCATGAAGACCGTGGGTGTTACTTCCACGAACTTCACGGGCAGATTGGGGGGGGACCTGTCGCCTCATTCATTGCCATCGACAACGATGATGTCATCCCCGGAGATATTCGAGAACAATCCAGTCACGCCGCCGCGGATAACAACGGTCAATATTGGAAGCAACTGGAACATGCTGGTTGTCAACCGCCAGAATTGGAAAGATCGAGAATTCTGTAACGGAGATAAATAGGCAGCACTCAAGAGGGCAGGACAGTCTGAACGAGCCCATAGGATCGAGCGATACAGTGGCGTAGTTAGTAATATAAATTAATTGTAAATTTAAGTGTGAAATGAATCAGTAAAACCAAGTTAAGTTTATTTACGTTACAATAGGTTTACACTTCACTTCCGTACATTAGGGAAATCACACCCAAACTCACTAGACTGTTTTTCTCTTCATGCAATTTTAAAGTTGCCAATAAAATAATGTCAACTTTAAAGTCCATTTTTTCCAAAATTAAAGATAAGACTCCAGTTACGTCAATGTCAATTCCTTGTCAAGATTGCAATATAAATTATATCGGCCATACTTCAGGAACATAAACCAGTCGAATCACCTCACACAAGAGTGAATGCAGACTGCATCCAGAGAGATATGCCACAGCTGTTCATCATCACATGGACTATGAGTCAGTGAAAGTGCTAGCGAGCAAGTCACACTGGGCTAAGAGGGTCTTTTTAGAAATGGCTTTTATATACCAAGATAATAACTGCATCAACAAAAAAACCGATATTAATCACTTGAGTGAAATCTATTCTTATTCACTGTCACTGAACAATATTCTAACTTGATCAAACAATTCCACTTTAACAACATTATTTTCCAAATTTTATTCGTTATTCAATACTATAAATTCGTAATTATCAAAGTTAAGGACAACTCAACCTGAACATATGACAAAATTAACCACACCAGTTGGTACCCCTGTCTCAGTTCGCACCACTGGTTTTCATACATAAAACAGGACATGTTGAACTTTTATTAGCACGATTTGATCAATTAGATCAAAAGTTATAACAAATTTAGTGTAGAGTGCTTGTGGCTGCGTGCTCCTCCAGCGCTGCACTTCAGAGTCGTCGTCTCACATTTTCGCACCTTAGCATAACAATTCTACAACTTGCAGTTTTATTTCAAAGAAAAATATTATTTACTATTTTTATGTAAAATTTTTCATTTTTGCGAGTGGCACCATTAGTTATTCTTTTTTAAAAATATCAATATCAATGTAATTTGGCAATTTATTTGTTAAATAATTACCTAAGCACACACTTTACGACTGGTATCTTTTGATATGTTGTTCCCAACATGATCACTAATGTACAGTTAAAAGTTACCACCATCCCCCAACTTCTAAAAGTTAAAAAATCTAATATTACTCCAGTAGTATACGTAGAGCGTAGAACTAATTTTACCAATCAACATTTAAATATGATATTTTTGTCCAATATAAAGCAAATCAAAAGATAAACTCATATTTCCATTTTAAATGAGAATGTCAAGCAAGAATTTTAAGCAGGAACTAATTTATGACAATGGACATTTTGTCCTTTCACTAAAAAACCTAATATTTTCGTATTTGATACAATTTACCTTTGTGTATTCAATGTTTTAGTATTACATCCTGTATGGGATATCAATGATATACATATTGTCAGACAACTGTCAATAAGATCTTGTATGTCTTGTACAAAAAGTGTTCAAACTTAAAGCCAGTTGAAAGTACAAAGCCTCTGTTATTTCTATAATCAACCCAGAGATACTGAACATTACATGGTGGCAGCGAAAAAGCGCGCTGGATTTTACTGAAAATTTCATACCAGTCATTTTCAACCAATCAGATGCTTTATTTCGACATTGTTACTATGGTAACCAGCAAATTTTCTGAAAATGTTTCATCCACATTAGCATGTAGACGTAAAATTAATAAGTGAAAATTCCCGGCACATGACAGCTATCATATAATTAGACAATAATAATATTGAAATAACATCCACTTTCATTTTCATTCAATATTGACATTTCCCTGAAACCTATCAAGAAAAATGTATGAAAACAATCAATTTTATATAAAAATGTATCTGATATTATATATTTCATTTAACTAGGACACGGGGAAAACCAAAAAAATATCTCCCGCAATACGAACATCCACTTTGATTTTTAGTCAATATTGACATTTCCCTGGAACCTAGTAAGAAAATTGCATGAAATCAATTAATTTTAATAGTTTAGCTTATATTATGTATTTCATTTTACTAGGGAACGGGGAAAATCAGAAAAATATCTCCCTCAAAACTCCCATTACACACAGCCTTCTATTTATTCGTGAATAACGTCAAAATGAATATTTACTTAATGTTTTCTATTTAAATATAATTCCGGTATAAAATTTTCCTACCGAATACTCCACGAGCTTGAATTAATTGGGGGAAATTTGTCTCGTACATGAATTTAAAAAAAAATCATGTACTCAAAAAATTTCCGGCAATAATTCATGCTCTAGGGAGATTATAAGTGACAATTCAACTCATGTATAAAAAATCGCATATGCCACAGTGAAATTGTCAGTTTGACAGCGGCAAAAGTTAGCTGCAACTTTTACAGCGACAAATGCACTAGTGGTTTTTTCATTTATTCATTTGTTTATCAATTATCGCGGTGTTGGTTGCCAAAATAAATAAAGTTTGCATTGATATGTTTCTAAATTTCTTATTCATTAAATTGTCCTGCCGAATTACACTCGATGTTTGTATTGATATCGGGTAAATTTGTGTTGTTCAAATTCTAAACTGTTTCCTTCAGCAATTTGACTCGAAAGACTGTCAACCTAAAAACGCTCCACCTTCGATGTCGCATTTTCATTAGTTGACAGTTTTTCTCGTCTAATTGCTAGGTACCAGTTTCTCATTAAACAACCCAAATTTACCCGATAAAATACAAACCTCTCGTGCAATTATAAGTGAAAAATACGCCAATTGAATTGAAACTCTGAGTATCCAATCGGTTGATTGTTGTAATATTGATACATAATATTACTGAAAATCATTCAAGATGACTGCTGATGGTATTAAAAACCCCGGTGAAATGGATTTCGAAGGATACATATCAATCCAATTGGAAACTGTGGAAGCAGAAATTCAATTTCTAACTGCTAGCCACAGGAAATAATCAGGAAGCTAATGATGTTAAAATAGCTTTGCTGTTGAATTTCTTAGGTAATGAAGGCATTACAATACTTTCGAATACGAAACGAATGAAGATAAGAATCATCTTGAGACAATTATGAGGAAGTTTGATAGCTACTGCAACCTGATTAAAAATCTTGTTTATGAGCACTATAAATTTTCCAAACGTGACCAAATATTAGGCGAGACTGTTGACCAATTCCTAACAGCGCTCAGATGATTAGCTTCAACTTGCGAATTCAAAGAAAAAGACACACTCATTCGTGATAGGTTAGAGTTAAATATTCGGGACAAGCGAATCCAGGAAAAATTCTTGCAACATTCTGATCTGAAATTACCGGACGATTAATATATGTCGATGAATGGAAAATAGTGGCATAACCCCGAAGGAAATACCCAATGAGCAGAATTTACCAGTATGTGCTATCAAATGTGACTCCTCCAAATATAAGCAACGTACAGGTCCACCTCCAGGAAATTTTTTGAAGAAATATTCGTCTGCAGTAAGTTTCAACCAGAAGAAAGGTAACAAGATCTACTGTAATCGATGTGGACAATATCATCAAGATCAAGGTAAGTGCCGCTTGAGGATGTTTTTTTTAAATTAATTTAATAACTTGGCTGATATGCCACAATCTTTCTGTTCATGAATTTTTCACATACGCAATTTTCCACTTCGTATTATATATAAATATATATATATATATATATATATATATATATATATATATATATATATATATATATAAATTTTTAATTAAGTAAGTCGTTTAGTTTATACAAGTTATTCAAGGTACAGGTATCTAAATATGTATTTTTTTCATTTTATTTTGTATTATTTGCAATGGTTCGAATCCTGTTTGATATCTGAACCATTGGCAATAGCTGACATTCTTTAATTTCAATGTGTCAAATAGATAATATTTATTTATATTTGCCACTCAGTAGCTATGCAACATATGGGATTATTTTATCGAAAGAACTTTTCAGGGTGATCAGTTCTGCATGCCTGATAGCAAGCACACCATGTTTTCAATAATTTCCAAAAATAATTATCATAACACATTTATATTACATCTTACAAGATTAGAATTGAATCAAATAATAGTTTCATAATATCAAGAGCTGAATTTGATGGTATTTTAGACAGGATATCTGTTTGTTACAAAAACTTTTAAATGCTGATCTTTACTGTCCCGTCTTGGTCTTATTGATCTCCATGTACCTCTCAGATATACTTATTTATTCAAACCAAGTAATCACAGCTGTAATTATGGCATGCACTCGCCACTATCACATATGTTAACTAACGGCAACAAAGTAGATCTTGGTATTTTCTCTTTCACTGTCATCTTTAAAAAGTAAACTGAAATACTGTAACGCACTGTGATAAATAATGTGATAATATTTATGATATTCCATCTGAATTATTGACCTTCCAAAAACCTGTGATAATTGATATAAAAGTATATATATATATATATGTGTATATATATATATATATATATATATATATATATATAGTCTGTCTATGTGAAATCATAGTTTTAAGTTATAGTAATAAGTATGTTAGTTTAAGGTATGATGAATAATACTTTAATTGTAATTGTAAAAAGGGGTTTCTAATAAATAAAAATATGTAATGAAAAGACTTGTTCAACTTGAATAAAATATATTCATTAAAAAAATCAAAATATTGATATAAATTGATGTTCTAATTATTTTGTATAGTTCTTTCCTTATTTTTTTTATGATTGAGAGTATCAAAAAAGTATTTGGCAGAAACAATGAAACAACATATTAACAACCATTTATTTATTGGAAAAAACTGAGAATGCATAATTTTAAACAAAATTGAAATAGTATTCTTATAAAAAATACAATATGAAACAAAAACAGTATTTCTAGATTCATTTAGAAATTATCTTAATCTATTTTATTTTCTCTTCTAATGAACTAAGCAAAGGGTAAGTTATTGTCATCTGAAAGATCTGTGGTGAGATCCTACATTTCCGATAAATCTACTACGAGCTAGTATGTTTTCATTTAATTAACTCGACGTTCCTATAAAAATGGTGTAAATACACTACTCCTGCATAAATATGCACGAGCGATGTTGCTTCAAATATCGAATGACAGTCAACCTGAAGAGTTACTCATACCCAAAACATGTGAGATTCCAGTCATAAGGAAAATTTGCCCAACTTTTGTCTTTTGACATATTCTCATTGAAAACTAATCTAAACTTCTTGTGACTAATAACTTAAGATAATGCATAAAACACCGAAAATATTATTGAAAAAAAGACGAAAAAAAATTGAAAAAAGTATATATTTTAAATTAAGGTATTACCAGAAAATCAAAATCAGTGTTTTTCACTGTCAGGCAGGCACGGTCGCAGCCCAAGATGTTGGGGGGGTCAACTTGGCTCAAGTACAGTTCCAATGACAACTTTAACAATGAAACAAGTTATGCATATGGAAATATTTTTTTATAAAATAGGGAGTTAACAGAAAGCTCAATCACAAACTAAAAAGAAGTATATTCCTTTCCGAAAGTTGGGATATATATTTAGAAAGGCACCTTTCCGACACTTTCTCCTAGCCAATTTTTTAGAGCTTAAAGTAAAAAATGAGTTCTTAGAAATAGCCGTACGTATGGCGAGGTTAGCCAAAATTCTAAATGAAATGCTGGATATTTGGATAGAGGTCATATAGCCAGAAACAAACATTTGAACACTGTAAGAATCACTCATCCTGAAAATTTCCTTAAATGTCCTTTCTGTCAAGCCTCTAGGGAGTCAAGTATCAAGGCACCCCTGCTCGTACATCAGATCGTAATGATCCTCATTTACTTCACTCGTCCAACACTCATCCTCTGCAAACATACTTCTGTCTGTGAGAGGACTGTGACAAGAGGTCATTGTAAAAAAACTTCGGTTGTAGGAGGCACATAAATGGGCACTTTCGAACTATTCATTTTCTGCAAGCTCCTGCCTCCACTTCAAAACCCATAGCTGATTCTCTCTAACGGCAGTGGAAGAAGAAACCCCCAGATTATGGGTATAAAATTCTGACGTGTTCTTCACATTGAAAAGGTTTTATTCAATGTATTCTAATTTTGTTATAAAAATGCTTGAGCCAAAAAGGTTCAGGGTAACTGCAGAAAGGCGAGCGGTCTTTCAGATCGGGCATTATGCTGTCTAGAAAATAATCCCCTCTGGTTCTCTGCTGGATGGTGCCATGAGTCTGCCAATATAGTTTTAATTTGAAGGTGGTATACAATGTCATTCCAGAAGTGCAGCACTTGAAGAAGAAGCACATTCATAATCATTATTGTTGGTATCAGTATATGAGATTACATTCTGATTGTTATTGCTTTTTTAGAAATTATTGTGTTTTTGTCAAATAATCTTCCAGTACCAAAAAAGCAATTCTACATGTAATAAAAGTGTACTGAGATAAAAAGTTACTGAAATCAATGAAATGTTTTTTCAAGTCTTCTTCAAATATTCACTTTTGAAAAACTTGAATATTTCCATCAATACCATTTAAGTAAATATTAAAATTTATGTTGTATTGGGTTATAGTGTTTTTGATTCCATTGCTCAAATGTTAGCAGTTGGTATTTATTTCATTTTCGTAAATCATCAGATTTTTCGAATCTGTGGGAAGATTTTGGGGGTGTTCAAGACCACTGCTTTAGATGAGTACAACCACCAAGATGCCCTGGATAACTTGCTAAGCACTATTTCATTGTGAATAACCGACTAGAAACACAATCACTTTTCTTTGTTGTAGTTATAATTGTATGAATCCACAAAAATAGGTTGAACTCCGATTCTTTGGAGACGTTCAGGCTTCTTTTTTTTATTCGTTTTGTGTTGTTATCATATCATGAAATTAACAGCTAGATCTAGAGAATAACCTGATATTAACAGGTTAATTCTGAAAAATACATGTACTTCGATATCAATCCATACAGATGTATGCTTTGGTTTGAATCTAGGAATTGTTGTTTAATAACCTAACCTCAATCTAACAAAGGGGCGGTACGTACGGCGGAACGATGAAACTCCTTAATTTAAAGACGATTTTTGCCGTAGACGAAAATTTCATTTGAATTTATTCAAACTTCTTCTGCACAAAGTTTAGTTTTGAATATGTACCCTAAAAAATTTGGTATACCTACTTCCATGTCGTTGGTTCCGCAAAAAAAAGAACAAATGCTATCGCTGTTAAATGAAAAGGTCTATAGGAAGGAACAGAAATGCAAGGGGATAAAAAAATCGGATTAATTACGTTACCGTAGCAACGCTAGCATTCATTGTTCGTTTATCAAGCATTGCGCGTCTCATCAGTTTGACAATTGTCAATGTCAAAAACAGAATTAAATATGTCGAGATTTGGAAATATTTGCGAGGCAGGAATAATAAGGGAGATTGAAATATCAACTCCAGAAAATACAAAAAAAAGCCATTCCTCCATTTGGAATCAATTTAGTGAATTTTGTAAACAACGAAACTTCAGTTTGGAAACCGAACAGTCAGTGAAAAATGTGGCAGGAATATTGATGGACTAGGGCTTTAATATGAAGAAACAGAATGGGGAAGATTATAAAGAATACATGGTGTTAGTTAGTTAAATAAAGTTTAATTGCATTGAGTTTTCCATTCATGGAATTGTCTTATCAAATACCACGCGAGCTCAGATCTAGCAGGATATTTTTCACGATGGTTTTCTCATACTTACTTTCATATATGTAATTTAACTCGATCTGTTCTGACAAAATCACGAGAGCGTAGCTCAGAACAGCTCTCGTTAAATTGCCAATGAAAGTAAGTATTCGAAAACAACCGCAAAAAATATCGGGCTAAATCTGAGCTCTTGTGGTATTACCCCCGACAATTCAACTCATGTATAAAAAATCGCATATGCCACAGTGCAATTCTCAATTTGACGGCGGCAAAAAATAGCTGCAACTTTTACAGCGACAAATGCTCTTGTGGTTTTTTCACTTATTCATTCGTTTATCAATTATCGCGGTATTGGTTGCCAAAATAAATATTGTTTGCATTGATATGTTTATTAATTTCTTATTCTTCAAATTTTCCTGCCGAATTACACTCGATGTTTGTATTGATATCGGGTAAATTTGTGTTGTTCAAATTATGAACTGTTTCCTTTAGGAATTTGACTCGAAAAACTGTCAACCTAAAAATGCTCCACCTTCGGTGTCGCGTTTTTAATAGTTGACAGTTTTTCTCGTCTAATTGCTAGGTACCAGTTTCTCATTAAACAACCCAAATTTACCCGATAAAATACAAACCTCTCGTGCAATTATAAGTGAAAAATATGCCAATTGAATTGAAACTCTGAGTATCCAATCGGTTGATTGTTGTAATATTGATACATAATATTACTGAAAATCATTCAAGATGACTGCTGATGGTATTAAAAACCCCGGTGAAATGGATTTCGAAGGATACATATCACCCCAATTGGAAACTGTGGAAGCAGAAATTCAATTTCTAACTGCTAGCCACAGGAAATAATCAGGAAGCTAATGATGTTAAAATAGCTTTGCTGTTGAATTTCTTAGGTAATGAAGGCATTACAATACTTTCGAATACGAAACGAATGAAGATAAGAATCATCTTGAGACAATTATGAGGAAGTTTGATAGCTACTGCAACCTGATTAAAAATCTTGTTTATGAGCACTATAAATTTTCCAAACGTGACCAAATATTAGGCGAGACTGTTGACCAATTCCTAACAGCGCTCAGATGATTAGCTTCAACTTGCGAATTCAAAGAAAAAGACACACTCATTCGTGATAGGTTAGTGTTAAGTATTCGGGACAAGCGAATCCAGGAAAAATTCTTGCAACATTCTGATCTGAAATTACCGGACGATTAATATATGTCGATGAATGGAAAATAGTGGCATAACCCCGAAGGAAATACCCAATGAGCAGAATTTACCAGTATGTGCTATCAAATGTGACTCCTCCAAATATAAGCAACGTACAGGTCCACCTCCAGGAAATTTTGTGAAGAAATATTCGTCTGCAGTAAGTTTCAACCAGAAGAAAGGTAACAAGATCTACTGTAATCGATGTGGACAATATCATCAAGATCAAGGTAAGTGCCTAGCTATTCAAAGGTACTGTAGCAAATGTGAAGAGAAAGGTCAGTCGAAGAAAATGAAATTTAAAATGACGATGATGGTGAAGATGACCTTGACTACCAAAATATTGTTTGGACAATAACACAAACTATTGTTTATGCAATTGAGTGTTATGAAATTTTGAAAATCGTAGAGATTGATACAAAACTCAAAATTGATACGGGAAGCCAAGTCAATATTCTCAATTACAGTGACTTTTAAAAACTTCATATTAGTGAAGACGAACTAATGAAAACACATTTCAATGGACATAATAAGGAACTCTCATTTTATGTGTTAAAATCGTAAACTCCTTGTTCAATTATTGGACTTGAGGCAGAATATGAACTGAAAATCATTGAGAATAATGATGAACATAAGAATAATGTTAAATGTGTTGTTAAAAATGAAAACTCTTTCGAAAATGTGATCGACAAAAGTGTCAAAGACATTTTTGATAAACATTCTTCAATTTTCACGGGACTGGGTAAAGTGAAGAGTACTTGTGAAATTACTCTTAAAGACTCTGCTGTTCCTACTGTTAGCGCACCTTGAAAAATACCAATAGCTCTCAAAGCTAAGGTGAAACAAATGTCGGATGAAATGGTTTCGGAAAATATAATCGTTCCAGTTACTGAGCCAACAGATTGGGTTCATCCGATAGTTATTGCTCTTAAGGCAAATGGGGACATTCGAATCTGTAAGGATCCCAGATCTCTGAACGTTTATGTGGCGAAAGACAATTTTCAAAGACCGACTTTAGACTGTTTATTCAGTGAATTGAATGCTGTCAAAATTTTCAGTGTGTTAGATACATCTCAGGCGTTTTTACAAATTCCTTTAGATGATGATAGCTCTAAGTTCTGTAGAATTGCCACATGTTGGGGAAGATATCGTTATCTTCGTTTACCATACGGAATATCCTGTGCACCAGAAATATTCCAGAGAAAGGTATATGAGATTTTACAGGGTGTTCGCGGGGTAATTTCTCATTTTGACGATATTTTAGTGTTTGGAAAAACTCTACTTGATCATAATTTTAATTTGAGCAATTTTCTAGATAACATTTCTAGAAGTGGGCTGACATTGCACTCACGTAAGTCACAAATATGTGTATCAACTGTGAAATATCTTAGACATAAAATCAGTGATGCGGGTATTGTACCTGATGAAGATAAAACTCGGGCTATAAGTGATATGAGTTCGCCAAAAAATAAAAAAGATCTGTCACGATTCTTGGATATGATCGTTTATCTCGCTACATTCATTTCTAATTTCTCTCAAGAAACAAGTTCTTTGCGAGAATAACTCAGTACCAATGTTGAGTGGATTTGGACGGGAAATGAGAAACGTTATTTTGATCGCCTGAAACAGCTTGTAAAATTCAATCAGATCACAGACCTCATCTTGGATTTTTGAAAAAACCTCTTGACCAACTTTTACCACGAATTCAGCGACTCACTATTCGTTTACTAAGATACAATTTTGAACTTATCTTTGTTCCTGGGAAACAAATGCAAGTTGCTGATACTCTCAGTAGGGATCCAAATTCTGATGTAATAAATACTGAATATCTGGATCAAAATTTATTGGTTCATTCAATCATTACAACTACTCCTGAAAAAGAACTAAGACTAATTCAACCTTGTCAAAAATAAAATTTTATGCTTTGAATGATTAGCCCAGTCATAAAAGTAACATTTCTCCGGATCTTAAGAAATACTTGAGTATACATTCTGAAATATACAGGGTGTTAGTGAATAAGTGCGATAAACTTCAGGGGGTGATTCTGCATGAAAAAATTATTACAGTTTGCAATATAACTTTTGCCTGCAAATGCTTCTTTTTCCGAGATACGGGGTGTTAAAGTTTTTTTTAAATCGCCTATGACGCGTTTTAAATGTGTTTCAACTGCCTTTACTCCCGCTTCCGCTAAACCAGTGAAGTGAGGAGCTGAAGGAGGATTGAAACACCATTCTATTGCCTCAGTTTCCGCGGCATTTTTGAATAAATTAATTATTTCCTCATTAGCGCCTACGAAGTTCGATCCGCAATCTGAAAAAAGCTTTGTACAACGTCCCCTACGTGCTATAAAACGCCTGAAGGCTGCTAAAAAAGAGTCCGTTGATAGATCCGAGGCCAACTCTAGATGAATAGCTTTAGTAGCGAAACAAACAAAATTAGAGATATAGGATTTGGTACTTTTTACGCCGCGAATTCTCCCTAAGGTCGTTGAAAATGGTCCAGCATAATCAACTGCGATACATGAAAAGGGTTTTATTTGCGAAATACGTAATTTAGGAAGGTCTCCCATAGGCGGTTGATGAGGCTTTGGGGAGAGACGCCAAAATTTATGACAAGAAGAAAGTACGCGTCTTATTGCCCTTTTTGGAGAAAGAATCCAGAACTGCTGCATGATTATATATTGTAGGGTTTGATTACCTGGGTGTAAATATATTTTATGATAATATTCGATGAGAAGATTAGTGATACGATGGTTGCAGGGTAAAATAGCGGGATGTTTTTGTTCAAAAGATAAATGCGTGGCCTTTGAAAATCGACCTCCGACTCTTAAAATATTATCAGTATCTAAGAAACAGTTTAGTTTTCTGAAAGATTTTGGAATCGATTTTTTCTTTTGTAGAGAATCTATGTTGTCGGAGAAACATTCATTTTGTATGAATTTAACACAACAACGTAGAGCATAATTAATCTCGAATATTGTTAAAACATTCTTCTTGGGCGACTCTCTCTTCTTTAAATCAGCAATGAAGCGGTTAACGAAGGCGATAATTTTTAATATCTTGGAAAGAGAGGAAAATTTGTTAATCAGAATATGTATAAAGTTATCATCGACAATTGACATGAAAGAATTGGTTTTTTCTTCAAAAGAAATAGCTTCTCGTGGCTGAACTAGCTTTGATTTATCTGCTGGCCAATTTGAATCTGATTGACATAACCAATGAGGGCCTGTCCACCATTGGCTATTACTTGAAAGTTGTGAGGGCATAACACCTCGAGACGCTCAATCCGCGGGATTGTCTTGAAAATCTATATGTCTCCAATATTGAGGAGCAATTTTGACTTGAATTCGGGCCACACGATTACTAACGAATGTTTTCCATCTATGAGGGGGAGAACCAATCCATGTTAACGCAATGGTAGAATCTGACCAACAGAAAACTTGTGAAAAAAAGAATCTTTTTTCATGAACCTTTATTATGTAGGACATTGAGTCAGCGAGAAGAGTCGCAGCGGTGAGTTCCAAGCGAGGAATTGAAATTTGTTTGAGAGGAGCAACCTTGGATTTTGCTATAACAAAGAATGTATTGGAATTGAATTCATTCATTTCTGAAATATATACAACTGCGGCATAGGCTTTTTCTGAGGCATCGCAAAACCCATGAAGTTGATATGAGCAAGCGTCTCCATTATTTGAGATAAGTCGTGGAATTTTGATTTCAGATAAAAGTGAAAGTTCGGATTTGAATTTTGACCAAAATTCAATTATTTCAATGGGAGGGGACTCGTCCCAATCTAAACCTAGAGTCCATAACGTTTGCATGAGAATTTTGCACCTCACTGTGATTGCGCTCAGAAAACCAAGGGGGTCAAATATCCTAGCGATATCAGATAGAATGTTACGTTTAGTGCAACTTCTTTCTTGTAAATCTACCTGATACGAGAAGATATCTAGGGATGATTTCCATTGTAATCCCAAAATTATGAGACTATTCGAATGATGCGAATCAAAAGACAAGGGATCTAGTAAAATATGCGATTTGGGTAAGTCGGATAATAAATACTGTGAGTTACTTGCCCATTTCCGTAATTCGAAACCCCCACATTTGAGTAGATCTACGAGTTCGTTACGTAAATTAATTGTGCTCTCTATATCCGAACACCCTGTGAGGATGTCGTCGACATAAATGTCATTTTCAAGAATGTGATACGCGAGTGGATATTTTCTTTTTCTGTAATAGCTAACTGTCTAATTGTTCTATTTGCCGAATATGGAGAACATACAAGTCCGAAAAGCACTCGTTTGAATTTATATTTTTTAACAAGTTCGTTTGACGAAAATCTCCATAGAATTCGTTGAAAATTTTGATGAGGTTCGGTAACAAATATTTGATTGAACATGCCTTTAATGTCGCATGTGAAAACTATTTTATGCAAGCGAAAATTTAATATTATTGAAACAATGTCATTTTGTAATTTTGGACCAGTGAGAAGAGTATCGTTCAAAGAAAGTCCTGAAGGAAGTTTTGCAGATGCATCGTAAACTATGCGTATTTTTTGAGACTTGACAACGGCATGATGTGGAATATAGTAGCAACTTTCAGGTTTATTATTTTCGGAAATGATTTCCATATAGCCATTGTCTAAGTATTCTTTCATTTGAGCACAATATTGAGAATGAATGGACGATTGTGCGGCCAAACGTCTTTCCAGCGATAGCAGACGGCGATAAGCTAGCGAACGTGAATTGTCAACATCAAAATGAGGACACGAATTTTTAAAAGGCAAATCAACAGTAAATCTACCGGACGACTCTCGAGAATGTGTATCGGTAAAAACTTGTTCACATTTTTTATCTTCTGGAGATAAAAATACAATTTTGGGTAATTCTTCGATCTCCCAAAAACTTTTGATTGTTTTTCCCAAGGAAATTAAGTCTTCCGAAATAGTAAAGAGCGAAATGCTGTTAGCCTGATTTGAGATTTGATCAGTAAATTTTCCCATGAGAATCCATACGAAAACCGTATTGATAGCTACAGGTTCGTTGACACCGCTCGTCAAACGACCCTCTTGTAATATGTAAGGAAAGATATCTGCACTAATAAGTAAATCAATAGAACCTGGTTTACGGAAATTAGGATCCGCCAATGTCAAATTTGAAAAGTACGAAAAGGCACTGCCGAACTCAGAGTAACCATGGAGGTGTTATGATATACGTGAACTCCAAATTTAAGACAAAAAAACTACCAATCATTGACTCTCTCTCAGTGGATATTCATTGTGAAGTGATAGCAATTGAAGTAAAAACAATAAACATTATAGTGCTATGTATGTATAGATCACCCTCAGGAGATCCAGGTATTTTTCTACAAAAACTCAACCATATTTTGAACCTTCTTCTCAAAACACACAAACCCATTTTTATCTATGGGGACTTCAACATAAATATTGTAACGAACCTAGGCCGGACCTGTCGCCTCCCGCGTCGCCATCGACAGCGATGAGATCATCCCCGGAGATATTCGAGAACCATCCAGTCCCTCTTCCGCGTAATGCAACGGTCAATATTGGAAACAATTGGAACATGCCGTCGCCAACTGGAAGAATTCGAAACATCGAGAATGCTGTATCGGAGATAAATAGACAGCCCTCAAGAGGGAGTGAACAGTCTGAACGAGCCCATACCATCGAGCTATACAGTGGCGTAGTAATATAAATTAAGTTGTATATTTAAGTGTTAAATAAATTAGTTAAACCAAGTTAGGTTTATTTACGTTACAATTGGTGTCGGAAGTGAGATTTTGAAAATAAACAAGTGATCGTGGAGTGGATAGTCAGAAAAATAAATTGATAGACCTTTTTGTACGCCCAAAAATAGACAGTGGCCCGGTTTTCGCGAAGTGGACAATTGTGCGTGGGAATATAAACTGATACACTCTTCGCGTGAAACAGACAATAGACTGGTGGCCCGTGGAAAAGAATTCGCGAAGTGAATTTTTAACAAACTGATAAACTTTTCGTGTGAAACAGACTGATACCTCGTCAAAGACAAAATGTGTTCAAGAAAAGTGCGCCTTGCGGACTTGAAGGTAGCGGAATTGAAACAGGAATTGGAGGAAAGGGAACTGGAAACAACAGGTAAAAAGCAAGTACTCCAGGAAAGACTTGCAGAAGGACTTATACAAGAAGGTGAGGACCCCGAAACATTTTTATTCGAAGTTCCCGGAGGTGATTTAAGTTTGGTAATGAATAAACTGGAAGAAAATTCAAGAAGCCTGGAAGAAAATTCAAGAAGCCTGGAAGAAAATGCTAAAAATCTGGAAAAGAAGCTTGAAGAAAATTCTAGAAATCTGGAAGAGAAGCTTCAAGAAAATTCTAGAAATCTGGAAGAGAAGCTTCTAGAAAATTCAAGAAACCTGGAAGAAAATGCAAGAAGCCTGAAAGAGAAGTTCCTGGAAAACACATAAGGCCTAAAAAAAGAATTGTGTGGTGTGGCTAAATTTCTAGAAGAAAGAATGGGAACCGTTGAGACAGAGATAGATAAAATTAGGGAGCAAATGAACACGGAGGTAGATAAAATAAAGGAAACGATCAGTACGCTGGAAAAACGAATTAATAGTGCGCCCTCCACAGAGATGGTTAACGAAAATGCAATGCTGGACTTGAGTTTGAACTTGGATAAAGTTCAAGAGGGTATAAAAGATGTCAAGGTCATTTCTGAAATAGGAAGCTTTCCATGAAGCCGCCTCAATTTGACGGAAAACTCCATGGGAAAATTACCGCCGACAGTTTGAAGCAGCGGCCAAAGCAAATGGATGGAATGCAGGGGAAAGAGCTGTAGCACTAACACTTGCATTACGTGGAGAAGCGACGAATATTCTACAAACTCTTACCGCCCAAGAACAGGAGGACTATGATCAGCTGATTAAACATCTAGAATTACGATATGGCCAGGCCCATTTGGAACACGTATACCACTCCCAACTGAAAAATCGCTGCCAGAAATCGGGCGAATCCTTACAAGAATTCGAAGCTGACATTGCACGCTTGGTTCGTCTCGCATATCCAGCCACACCGGAAAATGTAATGGAGCGATTAGCGGTTCAGGCATTCTTGGATGGACTCCGTGACCAAGAAACCAGACAAGCGTTGACACTAGCTCGTCCAACACATCTCGTAGACGCACTGGCACGCGCTTTGGAATTTGAGGCAGCAAAGCAATCCTGCAAAAACCAAAGTAAAGTTCGAAGTATTGAAGAAGACCCACAGGAACATGCTGACTTGGAAGCTGCCATAAGAAAAGTGATGAAGGAAGTTTTGCCTGAGAAAAGACAGATAAGATGCTGGAATTGGGCAAAATTGGACATGTGCGTAGCAAATGTCCAACATTCGAAAACACGACTCCGATGCAGGAAAACTAAAGAAGGTAGACGAGAAGGCAATCGTCGGCCTGTGTCCAGCAAGCCCCGGTTAACAACGCATATGTCGCTATCCTGAAACGACAGAACAGAGGTGTTTTCGTAGACGGTCTCATCAATAACGAGCCTTGCACCATGCTGCTAGATACAGGTGCGACTAGGACAATTCTCGGACCTTCCTTTGCCAGAACACCGGAACGAATTGAACTGACAACTTGAAGCTACGCACAGCAACAGGGGAGCCAGCTACTGTATATGGCGAGCTACCGATTGAAATAATTTTGGGCAGCACTAAAGTGAAACATCAGGCACTTGTAGCGGACATCGAAGACGATGCAATCATCGGAATGGACATCATGAATTCCAGAGGGTTTGAATTGATTTCAAAGACGGCGTCCTACGTGTCAACGGAGAAGAGCTGGTACTTCATGGGAGAAGTGAAGAGTTGATCCGTGTGCTGTTGGCTGAAGATGTAAGCGTACCTGAGAGGGCTGAAACCATTCTGGAGGCTCGCCTGGACGGGAGTGCGAGCAGTGGAGACGTGGTGATGTTCGAGCCCAAACTTCATGATGAGAAAATTGGACGAGGGATTGCACTAGGGAAGACCTTGTTGCGTGCTGACAAATTTGTGCCGGTAAGGGTCATGAATGTCAATTATTTCCCAGTGACCTTGAAGAAAGGAACAATTTTGGGGCACTGCTCGTCAGTTTCATCCGTGATCCGGGGCGTACGAGGTACGATTAGCCAACCCAACAACTTGCCCACAGAACTAGAGAAATTAGTTGCCATCTCTTCCAAAGACATAAAACCAGCTCAACAGCCCAAACTAAGAGATTAGTCAAAATACCAAACATCTTCGATACCGACAAGAAAAGGGGCAACTAATTGTCCAGACAAGATTGATACTGGGGTGCCCTGACCGATCCGGCAATCAGCAAGGAGACTTCCTCTTGCCAAGAAGGCAAAGGCTGACAAAATAGTCAGCGATATGGGAAAAGAAGGAGTTATCGAACCGTCTGACAGTCCCTGGTCCTTCCAGTCGTACTGGTGAAGAAAAAGGATGGATCGACACGCTTTTGTGTAGACTATCGCCAACTTAATAATGTCACGAAGAAGGACAGTTACCCTCTCCCGAGAATAGATGACACCCTAGACACGTATGGTGATTCCACGATTTTCTCGACCCTTGATCTGAAGAGTGGATACTGGCAAGTAGAACTCGCTCAGGAAGATCGAGAAAAGACTGCTTTACCATCGGCTCAGGATTGTGGCAGTTCACCGTTATGCCATTCGGGCTCTGTAATGCTCCCGCCACATTCGAAAGATTGATGGAGACAGTGCTGAAGGGACTCTCATGGAACACGTGTCTAGTGTATCTCGACGACATAATTGTGGTCGGCAGATCGTTCGAGGACCACGTGAAAAACTTGGAGGAAGTATTCCTGCGACTGAGGAACTCCGGATTGAAGCTGAGCCCTGAGAAATGCAATCTGTTCCAAAAAGAAGTACGATACCTCGGCCACGTTGTCTCTGGGGAAGGAGTAGCAGTGGATGACCAGAAGGCCAAAGCTGTTAAGGATTGGCCCATCCCAAAAGACATTCACCAACTTCGAAGTTTCCTTGGTTTATGCACATACTATCGCCGATATGTGCTGGGATTCGCCAACATCGCTAAACCACTGACCAGGCTCACGGAAGGCCAAACGAAGTTCCAGTGGTCCGAAGAATGTCAAGATTCATTCAGGAAGCTGAAAGAAGCTTTGATCAACGCACCTATACTGAGCTATCCCCTACCCAAAGGGAAATTCATTTTGGATACGGACGCCAGCAACGTGGGACTTGGAGCTGTCCTATCTCAGATCCAGGAGGGACAGGAGAAGGTCATTGGTTATTTCAGCAAGACGCTTAGCAAACCAGAGCGCAATTACTGTGTCACCAGGCGAGAGCTGTTAGCTGTTGTAAAGGGAGTGGAACACTTCTACAAGTACGTGTATGGAAGAAGATTCCTGTTGAGAACTGACCATGCAGCTCTCAAATGGCTCTTACAGTTAAAAAATCCTGAGGGTCAAGTAGCACGTTGGATCGAGAGACTCCAAGAATTCGATTTCGAGATCGAACATCGAGCCGGAACTAGCCATAAGAATGCAGATGCCTTGTCGCGAAGACCATGTCCAGATGATTGCTCACATTGCCGACGAGCAGAAGAGAAAGAAGCAACACTTTGTAGAACCGCGGCAATGGATGACAACTGGAATGACAGCAAGATCCAGAAAGACCAAGAGAGAGACCCGACCTTGGCTTAGTCGTCAGCTGGAAGAAGGGCAATCGAAGACCATCATGGCAGGAAGTCGCAGGTTACTCTGCCGGCTGTTAAGTCCTATTGGGCACAATGGAACTCTCTTATTCTGGACAATGGGATCCTGAAACGTGTGTTGGAGGCCGATATTGGTGGGGAAGACAGACGCCAAATAATTGTTCCCAGGAACAGAAGAGAGGAAGTGCTGCGGAAATCCATGATGGAGTCGCCGGAGGACATCTGGGAGTGACGAAGACCCTGCAGAAAGTGAGGCAACGGTTTTACTGGGCCAATTGTCAAGCTGACGTCCAGGACTGGTGCAGGAAGTGCGCTGTATGCGCTGCTAGCAATGGACCTCGAATACGACCCAAGGCCCCGATGCGTCAGTACAACGTAGGCAGCCCGTTCGAGAGAATCGCCATTGACATCGCCGGCCCGTTTCCCGTATCCGACCACGGAATAAATACATCCTTGTGGCAATGGACTACTTCAGTAAGTGGGCGGAAGCCTATGCCCCTGCCCAACCAGGAAGCCATCACCGTCGCCGACGTCTTGGTGAAAGAGTGGATATGTCGATTCGGTATTCCAATGGAGCTGCACTCGGATCAAGGCAGAAATTTCGAATCCAACCTTTTCCAAGAAATATGTCTACTGCTGAACATCCGCAAGACAAGAACCACGGCCCTACATCCGCAGTCCGATGGAATGGTGGAACGGATGAACAGGACGATCAACCGCCACTTGTCCAAGGTTGTCTCTGACCATCAAAGAGACTGGGACCAGTATCTTCATCTGTTCCTGATGGCCTATCGATCCGCAGTACACGAGTCAACCGGTCAAACTCCTGCTAGTATTATAATGGGCCGAGAACTGCGACTGCCTTGTGACCTGAAGTTTGGGATACCGCCAGGACAAGACACTGCGGGAGAGGACTACGTCAGCAAACTTCGGCAGAGAATGGACGACATCCACGAACGAGTCCGGTTGAACATCCAGAGTGCCAGCGATAAAATGAAGAAGACCTATGACATCAAGGCCAACGCTGGAGGATTTAAGATTGATGACCTGGTTTGGCTGTACAACCCCAAACGTCGTCGTGGACTATCACCAAAGTTGCGGAACTCGTGGGAAGGCCCGTATAAGATCGTGAAAAGGATAAACGACCTTGTGTACCGAATCCATAAGCCACCCCGAGGGAAACCAAGGGTCGTCCATTTCAACAGGTTGGCCCCTTACGCTGGAAACCATGACCAAGTTCGCACCCTCAAGCCACCGGAGGATGATATGACGTTCGAGAAGTTTATGTCCTTGTATTCAAACGGGCAGAAAGTTCTACATGGGGTTACTAGAGAGGAGTCACGAGACCTTTCGAAGTGCCTGCTGACTACGCACTAGCGCACTGTGTGGCAGAAGATCTTCGAATGTCCAGGGCATCGCCGTAGTGTTCTCCAAGAAATTTGTTCAACTCCAAACACTGCGGAGCAGAATCCAGAGTTGGTGGGGTGCTACAGTTGAAGAAAGGCCAGAGAAACATCTACTACCTAGTCACCAAGAGGCATTCCCAAGATAAACCGTCTTATGAAGATGTCTGGAAGAGTCTCACCAAACTAAGAGATACTATGGTGGACCAGAATCTGGTGGATCTAGCAATTCCAAAATTATCCTGTGGTATTGATGGGTTGGACTGGAGAGTCATAAGAAGTATGCTGGAGGCGATATTCAGATCCAGCGGCGTCAAGATTTTGGTTTGCTGTAACCCTCTTCCACGACCGATCATGAAGACCGTGGAGTGTTACTTCCATCGAACTTCACGGTGCAGATATGGGGAGTCATGCAGATATCGTCACACTCCAAGGATGAAATTTCGGGACGAAATGTCTTTAAGAAGGGGGCAATGTAACGAACCTAGGCCGGACCTGTCGCCTCCCGCGTCGCCATCGACAGCGATGAGATCATCCCCGGAGATATTCGAGAACCATCCAGTCCCTCTTCCGCGTAATGCAACGGTCAATATTGGAAACAATTGGAACATGCCGTCGCCAACTGGAAGAATTCGAAACATCGAGAATGCTGTATCGGAGATAAATAGACAGCCCTCAAGAGGGAGTGAACAGTCTGAACGAGCCCATACCATCGAGCTATACAGTGGCGTAGTAATATAAATTAAGTTGTATATTTAAGTGTTAAATAAATTAGTTAAACCAAGTTAGGTTTATTTACGTTACAATATTAAGGATAATTGTAATTTGACCAATGAATTCTGTGACACTGTAAGCTCCTTTGGCTGTGAATTACTAGTATATGAATCCACAAGAATAACACAAAATAGTGAAACTTGCATAGACAACTGTATAACTAATGTTAGGAAAGCTAGCGAAATAACCCTAGTTAACTGTTATATGTCCGATCATATCGGTTTGAAAAATAAATACACACTAGATTCTAGATTCAAAATGAAAGGGAAGACCTGCATCATTGAATTCAGGCCAATGTCAGATGAGGCAATCAAAAAGTGCATCTATCTTTTGAAGCAATATAAATGGGATCACCTAGAAACACTCCATGATATTGATAATATATTTGAAATTTTCTTTGACATACTTCTAAAAACAATAGATGAATGTTTTCCAAAAAAGACAAAAACGAAACACTCAAAAAACCTGTCTAAAAAATGGTATAATGAAGAACTGAGATTACTCAGAGATAACTCACTTCTCACTGAATTAGCAAAAAATAACAAGATAACTAACATAGATGAGGAAATTAAGAAAGCAAGAATAGTTTACAGAAATAAAATTCAGGAACAAAAAAGAAATTTTACATCCAAATAGGTAATCGAATCGTCAAACAATTCTAAAGCAATGTGGCAAATTATAAATGAACCCAGAAGGAAAAACTTGGAAAAAACCATTTGTAAAATACTTCCAGAAGATTTTAATAATTTTTTCACAAACATTTCCACTGCTCTCTTAGACTCACTACCCTCAACAGATAGAGATCCCATTAAGCAAGTTCCTCAAATCTACAGATCCAGAAAATCGTTATTTCTCTCCCCCACTACACCCCCAGAAGTCGAAAACATTATAAAAAACATGTCAAATAGTTCTGCTTTGGACATTTACGGACTAAGCAACAAACTCTTAAAAGTCATATGTGAAGGTATCTCTCACCCTCTTGCAATTATTATAAACAAATGTTTTGAACTTGGGGACATCCCCACAAAATTAAAATTCGCTAAGGTGATACCGATATTTGAAAATAAGGGGGACGAAAATATTCTTGACAATCACAGACCAATATCAATAATTCCTATTCTCTCCAAACCTATAGAAATAGCCTACAAAAATAGATTAGTCTCATACCTGGATAAAAATAACTTCTTATCCCCTTCACAATTTGGTTTCAGGGAAAAATTATTCACCAACCATGCAATAATAGAACTAGTCACTACCATTGTAGAAGCCTTCGAAAGGGGTGAAATAGTAACAACTACCTTCTGCGATCTTTCGAAGGCTTTTGACTGTGTCAACCATAACATCCTCCTAGGTAAGCTTGAACTCTATGGTATCAGGGGAAACTCTTACCATTTCACAGAGGCTTACTTAAGTAACAGATCACAACTGGTGGAACACAACGGTGTTAGATCTTCAACACAAAACATACTGGCAGGAGTCCCTCAGGGCTCAATCATTGGACCTTTACTTTTCATTTTATATGTGAATGATTCCTCAAGCAATATCAACTGTGCAAAATCCATCCTTTACGCTGATGACACCACTGTCTTTCACTCCCACCAAGATCCATTAAACTCAGAAACTATAAACCAAAATATAAGCGAAGAAATAATACCCTGGTTCACATCAAACCAACTAAGTCTGAATCTAAGCAAAACAGTCACTCTAGATTTCACCCTTAGGGATTTCAATGGGGATATAGAAAACATAAAATTCCTTGGACTTTTTCTTGACACAAAATTAACGTGGAAACACCATATCCAAACTCTATCAAAAAACTTGCTAGTATAACTTTTTATTGAGAAAACTCTCACAAACAGCTTCCACAGAAATTTGCAGAGTGGCCTATATGGGACTATCTCAGAGCCAAATTTCTTATGGTATACTAATGTGGGGAAACGCCACAGAATGGAAAAACATTTTTAGCATGCAAAAAAAGGCTATCAGAGCAATAACAAATACTCCCTACAACGAATCATGTAGACATATCTTTAAAAACCTAAACATATTAACTCTCCCAGCCTTATTTGTCTATCACTGCCTATATTACATTAAATCTAATGAAAGCAATTTCGAAAAACAAAATACCTTACATTCACATGACACAAGAAAAAAAAAATTCAAAATTAAACTCTTCAAAAACTCCCAACGCATATTAGGGACCTTCAAACACAAAATTCAAATTAAAAAAAAAAAATCCTTCTAGCACTTAACATCTACACCATCGAAGAATTCATAGAAGCAGATCTCTCCTCAGTACTAAGATTTTAACTGTATTGTCTTTCCTGTTTTATTTTTTTTATTTTTTAATATGTCTTTATACTTGAAATGTGTGAATGTACTTTTTTATACTTACTACATATACTTTTTATATATATGAGCAAACAAGAAACAAAATTTGTATGACGATGCTAAAACATCTTTTGTTATTTTCGGCAAATAAAGTATTCTATTCTATTCTATATAATTTTGTGGCATATCTACACATAACTTTGAAAGTATAAACGCATCTATATTAATTTTTGGGAATGGTTTTCCCACTGGTTTCAAGGTGCAAGTTACTCCACCTGAAGAAGTCCGTTCTTGCATGTTACTCAACCCTTGAATGGAAAGTGAAAAATCAAAACGTGATAAACCCAGGCGTTTAAAACATTTTTGAGTAATATAACTAGTTTGCGAGCCACAGTCTAAGAGAACGCGAATTGTTTGATAATTTCCATAGGCATCTAAAATATCAACAAGTGCCGTGGATAAAAGAACTCTGGTAGACGACGAAACCACTCCACAAAAATTTGTTTCCTGATATGATTGTGATTGTGAATTGGTAGCAGCAATGTCGCCAGTTGGATCGGTCACCATACGATTCAAATTTGGGTTAGGACTTGCGCGATTCTGACTTACTACTGAAACGTTCTGGCCAGTGGCATCCCGATTTTTTGAAAAGGAACGAGAGTTTTTGCTCTCAATGTGTAAATATGAATGATGAGATGCGTTACAATACCAACATTTGTTCGAAGACTGGCAGTTGTTACTCTTTGCGATTTGCAAGCGTTCGGTTGGAGATTTGTTAGAAAACTGGGAGCATCTATAAATGTTGTGGTCACCCTTGCATAGATTGCATTGAGATTTATTTGAGTTAGAGAAAAATGAAGAAGTTTGTTTTGTGCGATTAAATGCGTTAGAATGAGTGAATAAAATTTCAATTTTATTTTCAAATTTAACCGAAGATGCATATTTAACGGTTTCTAGAGCCTTACACTGTTTAAGGACGATTTTTTTATGGATTCAAAAGAAGGAATTTTTGGAGATGCTTCCTCCAATTCGAATCTAGTGATGGTATCATCATCTAAATGTTTGCAGAAAAGGTAAAATAATAAAAAATCCCAATCTTCAACGTTGAAACCCTGATTTTTAGGAGCGGCAAGGTTCTCACTAAAAATATTGACGAGATCTTGAAAGGCTTTGAGATTTTTTGAATTTGTGATAACTGGTGCGTTATCAATGGCTTGAATGTGAGCAAATGCGATCATTCGAGGATTATCATATCGTGAGATTAACGAATCATAAGCAGATTGATAATTACCCGCTGATAATTGTGTGCGCTGAACTAAAGCTGATGCTTCACCATGCAGAAAAGATAAGAGATAATTGAATTTTTCAATTGGCGATAAACTCCCATTTTCATGAATAAGTGATGTATACATATCATTGAATGTTTTGAATTGTTTTATATCACCCGAAAATTTGGGAATCTCAATTTGTGGCAGTTTGACAGTTGGACGAGATGAGTTAGAAATTAAGACGGTCGGATCGGGTTTGGCATCATCTGGCGTTTCTAAAAGAGTGAGATAAATTGCATAGACATATGATGCGTCAAATTCAAACGATTTGCGTATGCTTTCTTCGACCTGTAGATCTTCACCTTCTTGAATGCCAATTAGAGATATCAGAGATTGATGTTGTTTTTTGAAATCCAAATTAATCGATTCGAATTGCTGATACATCATTGTGAACTGAATTTTAGCGGTTTTGTCATTGGCAGAAGCCCTATCCGCAAATCCTTTTAGTTCATTCATTTGGTTGATATTCATTTGGCGTAAGGCCTTATATTGTTTGATTTTATTTGCGGTACTAGACATTTTAAAAATAGCTGAATCAAAATTATAAGTACTGTCTTTGGTGCGCCTATGTCCCTTTACCGTTCAAAGAAGCACTGCTTCTTATGGCCAAAAAACACGGAACTTCAAGCTTGTTTTTTTGCGAGCAACCTGTGGACTGTAAACGCGGTTTTTATGAATGATATATAAAATAAGTGTACACATTATGAATGTTGGCAAAAAAAATTGCGATTATATCTAATGGAAGAATTGAATAATCAACTGACTGGGGAGCAATAAAAGGTAGTGAGAAGCGTTATCCTTGGCTCGAAGGTGCCAAAATGTTGGGTGAAACGCTGGTTACGAGTAAACTTTGTAATTTAATAAACTAAGAAATATTTGCGACAGTTGAGAGAAACACTTACCAAACGAATTTTCTTCGTTTTATCTTCTCCAGTTCGTTCAATTTGATTTCAGTTGGAAACGTGGAAATACACACACTTTTGCGATTAGGAATTTGCCATCATCTTCATTTGAAAAATACCGATCAGCTCTATCTCGCCGTTCGAGCTGTTCTGTCCTCTCGAAGCATGTAGGTGTCACCTCAACTGATGATTTTCGCGGGAAATTTCGAAACGAGGCTAGAAGCCTTTGATTGCTCCCCGTCAGTATTTATTATATCAACTAAGTTGAAGTTGAAGATAAATGAAATTTATGTAAAATAAAGGTTGGGAATATTTGGTGATATGAATTATGAACTAACTTATACTAACTAATACTAAAGAGTGAACAACAGCAATTGTATCCGTTTCATATTCAACGTGAGTAAGCTCTACTGCTTAGAGACTTTTTTCTTCATCAAATCGCTCAAATTCCTAATTTGGCGTTTTGTTTACTGACGAGGCTAATTTTGGACGACAGTGTATACGAAATTTCCATAACAATCACCTCTGGGCTGAGGAAAATCCACATGGAATCTTTGAAGCTCATTTTCAGCATCAGTTTTCAGTAAACGTATGGCTTGGGGTACTTGATGATCATTTAATCGGTCCATATTTCCTCCCACAATGACTAACAGGCGACTCTTACCTCAATTTCTTACAGGAAGAGTTACCTCTTCTTCTTGAAGAAATTTCTCTATAGCTGAGGCAACACTTCTGGTTCATGCATGATGGTGCACCAGACCATTTTAGAATTATTGTACGTATTCACTTAGATACAGTATATCCAAATCGTTGGATAGGTAGGGGAGGTACGGAATATTGGCCTGCTCGATCTCCGGATTCAAATCCTCTAGATTTTTGCATTTGAGGTTTCCTTAAGTCATTCCACTCCCGTCAAAAATGTTGAAGACCTGAGGATTCGAATTATAGCCGGCTGTGAGACAATAAGAAATACACCAGGAATATTTGCGCAAATACGACAATCAATGAGGCGAAAAGTTGAATCTTGTATCTCGTCTGAGGTAGGTCATTTTGAACATTTGTTGTAGCTTTGTGCCTATTTATTCAACAGTGTTATATTCTGTTATTGTTCTGGTTGAACGTTATTGTATTAGATGGTTCTTGATAATGTATTGAAGAAATGAAAAATACGCGTTAATATGTTTTATTTTTTTGCATGAAAACGGCGCCCCATACGGAAAAAAAGCACGTGAGACTTTTCATCGCAAATTGAACAAAGAATTCAAAAATGATCTTTTATTTGAAATATTTTGATGACGTACCATTTTTTTCTTAGAAAAAATTGGGATTATTACCCGTATGCGCGCCAATGATGATTATAAAACTCTCAATTGCATGTCAAAAAATGCGCAATAACTACCTCTTGAAACTCACCAAATTTCATTTGCATAACTCGACCGGTTTCAGAGCAATTAATAAATAGTCATTTTTTAAGAAAAACTTTAACACCCCGTATCTCGGAAAACGAAGCATTTGCGGACAAAAGTTATATAGCGAACTGTCATTATTTTTTTATGCAGAATCCCCCCCTTAAGTTTGTCGCACTTATTCACTAACACCCTGTATGTACATAAACATATTTTTGTGCCTTCTCGAGTTCGTGTGCTATCACTTTCATTAAACAATGCGTGACATAAAAATATGTCACACAAATACGAGATCTATACTAAACGGTTTCACAGATTTCAATCGGAAGGTATACAAAAACTATGATGTCATCACCGTTTCTGGAACATGGCTCTCTGAAAATACCCCAAACGATAATATTAGTCTAGCGGGGTATCAACTGTTTCGGAAGGATAGGGAAAATGGGAGGGGGGGAGGTGTTGCAACTTATATTAAAAATATTTTCAAAGCCACTCAAATTCCTAATATATCGTCAGACACAGTTGAACAAGTGTGGATTACCTTTACTGTACATGGAATGAAATACGCAGTAGCCTCCATTTATAGGCCTCCTAATCTTCCACTCCCAACTTTTCTGTCAGTATTTGAAGACAGTTTATCCATCATTTGTCCAAAATTTGATTATATAATTTGTGCAGGCGATCTTAATATTGACTTTTCAGAACCTACGAGCAGTTCTTGTATTCAGTTGAGTGAAATAATTGACTCATTCGGTTTGACACAAATTGTTGATCAACCAACACGATATTCCCCGACCAGTTGTAAAATAATTGATCTTTTAATCTGTTCAGAGATATTAAATATAACCGAGTGTACTACGATCGATTGTAGTTCATTCACAGATCATCTCCTTGTATCGTGTAAAGCTGGCTTCATACAATCAACAGGTGGCAGTTTCATGTACACATTCCGTGACTTTAGAAATTTCAACCCAGATTCATTTTTTGTGGATTTGCATGCAATTGATTTCTGTGATATGTATGACTCCAATGATATTGATGAGAAAGTTTCCGTATTCACTACTTTACTACTTGAAATATTCGATAAACACTCGCCGGTAAAAAACGTCAAAATTACGAAGAAAAAAGCACCGTGGATAACTGATAATATGAAACTTATGTTCAAACTGAGAGATAAGGCTCTCTCAAGATTTAGAAGAACAAAAAATCAGCATCATTGGGATTATTTTAAAGAAATGAGAAATCTCACGAATCGGACTGTGATACTCGAAAAAAAAGCATACCTCAATTATCGTTTAACAAGAAACAAACAATTATGGAAAGAACTAGCTGATATGAACGTATATAACAACAAAAAGGTGTAGAAAACAATTCCGGAACACCCAATGCATGTTGAAGATATCAATAACTTTTTTGGAAGCATTTCAAATAATAACTCCACGCCTGACGATGAAATTATTGATTTTTTCTCAGGTAATATACTGAACGGTAATCATTTTTCTTACCATGAAACGAATGATGATGAAATTTATACTACATTACTGGGCATTAAATCGAATGCTGTGGGACCTGACAAAATAAGTATACAAATGTTATTACATTGTTGTCCCATGATTCTAACGCACATATCACATATATTCAATTATTGTATACAAAAAACATATGTACCCATCGAGTTGGAAACAATCTCATGTCCTACCATTGGCAAAAAAATCACCAATCCAGAGAATATGAGGACCTTCGTCCAATAAGTATTTTGTGTGCCATCTCGAAAGCCTTCGATAAAATATTGAACTTACAAATGCGATCTTACTTAAATGAATTCGATATATTGCCATCCTGTCAATCGGGATTTAGAGCTGACCATAGTTGTACAACGGCCCTGTTGAAAGTTGTCGATGATGTGCATATCTCTATTGACAATAACAAACTCTGTCTCTCAGTATTGCTTGACTACTCGAAAGCATTTGACCGCATTAATCACAAACTAGTTATAGCTATTCTTAGTTACCTAGGGTTTTCCTCGGATGCCACATCACTCCTCCAAAGTTACTTTCATAACCGATCTAGTAGGAGATTTAAGCCGGTTCTGGGTCTCCCCCCACCACTATGACGTCACGTGTGACCTTGAATAGTTACAGGTGTGCAGTGTGTGTGTGTTTGACCTTGAGATTTGACTTTGAGATTTGTCATTGAGTTTTGATATTGGGTTTGGTCGACTTTGAGATTCGACTTGACCTTGAATATGACCTTGAGATTCATAACATTAAGTTTTGATGTTGGGATTGTTTCGGCAACCTCAAGATTTGATCTCGATGTTTGTTTGACCTTGACTAATGTTGTGGTGTAGGCATACATATTCTGTGAGTCATGACCTTCATGAATCCTTGTACTCTCCAAGCGAGGAGGCGTTTGTCCTGTGAGAGAGTTGCTAGAATGAACTGCGATTATTGATGAGTGCGCTGAATGTCAGAATCCCCTCAAATCCATACAGATTGCGCATCGCATCGGACTTGTTGTATGGTGGGGTATTTCACCGAAATATTCCAGAGAAGAGTATTTCGAATCAGTGTCTCCTCAGTGATCATTGAAAACAAGTCGGTGAAATGTATTCGTGTGATTGTGGTAAAGATTTCACTCGAAGTGATAATCTACGTCGACATCAACGGAAACTCTGCCAGGGAGGTCCTTCAGTGAAACGAGTTAAATTGAACAATGGCGAGACTCACCACCTGCAAACCCCCA
>JAFIRS010005196.1:0-63103 GCA_018342105.1 Gonioctena quinquepunctata
GCTATGGCATTTAATAGTCTGGTTAGTGGAAATACTATAATTTTGTGGGATTTTTAATTGAAGGAATTTAAAAATGTATAGTATTAATTAAGCTCTCGCTATAATTACGAATCATTTGAGAGAATTTGAAAGGTCAAGGAATGACTGATTGAATTGTAGAACGTCATGTGAGGTAACGTGCAAACTATTCTTAGTGCATGATTGTTCTAGAGTGTTTTTTTGTGCTGAATTATTGCTTTAAAATTTTTATCGATCCAGTTAAGAGGGGAACAGAAATGTAATCGAGAATCGGAAATTTTTTAAGATAAGGATATTACAAAAATTCAGAATTTCAACAGAAAATCAGTACGAGTAGAGGGTCATACCACAAAAACAGGGAAGTTTTGTAACAAAAATTATATTTTTCAATTTGTCTTAAATTATCATAATTATATTATATTTATAATACACCTTTATGAAATTTAGTAAAATTGATTTTCAGGTTGGTAACACCGTTTATAAGTTTCCCTCCATCACCTGGTTGACAATTGGCATTACAGATTATGTGATTGCTTTGTCCTAGATGTAAATTCAATTATTATTTTCATATTGGATATTATATTTGAAATATAATATCTAATAAAGTGTTAATATAATTTGAATATATTATGTTAATATAAAATATTATATAATATATATATATATATATATATATATATATATATATATATATATATATATATATATATATATATATACAGGGTGTTTCATAATTAAATGCTGATCCTGAAGGGCGATAATCCTTGGATGATTAAAAAAAAAGGCTTCATATGAACATAGGTCCGCAACCGCTTTATTTCTAAGATACCGGATGTTGAAATTTAACAAAAAAATCAGTTCTTCCCCAATATCTCTGAAACCGCTTTGGCTTCTTTTAAATTTTGGTGAGTGCAAAGTACGCATAAAAATAAATTTTTTCCATGATAAAGAATTCCTTAATTTTCATCAGTGGCGTCCCTGTTAACATGCCCTGTCATATTTTTTGATCAAAATTATGATTCGCCACTGTCCTTTCTCCAAATGAATATTATTTTTGTAATTTGCCTCTATCTTATCATAGAAATGGTCTCCTGCCTTTTTTTCATCCGGCGGACGGTTTTATATTTAGAAAATGAAATACACTCATTTGCTTGTCCCTATTAGATTTTTTCTCTGATAGTCTTAATTTCACAATTGTGGTAACCAAAGGATCAAGGCAAAATTTTTATGATTTTATGGTAACTATTATTTAGTTTTTTAACCGACGAAACCAAAAAGGAGGAGGTTCTCTAGTCGACCCGTATATTTTTTTTTCCATCATTTTTTTTATGTATGATCACGCATAACTTTTCACTGAGGCGTCCGATTCCGATAATTCTTTTTCAGTGGATAGGGTGTACTTCGAAGGTGGTCCCATTTGAATTTAATGATGAAATCCACCCCTAAGGGTAGCAAAATGAAGGATATTGATCACTCACCCTCTGAATTCTGGTCCGTTAACCGATTCTATCAGGCATAACTTTGTACTGGGTTCTTCGATTTTGATGATTCTTTCTTTAATAGATAGGGTAAACCTTATATTCAGATTCCGAATCCCTTACGGGTAGAAAAATAGGGGATAATTGATTCTTCACTTATGAACATTGGCACACACATACGTAGTTGACAATGACAGATCGCTACTGACAGTATTTCTGTTCCACATCCGTCAAAACCATTATATTTCATGAGAGGATGGAATGATATACAAAGTAATGAAATGAACTAACCAGAACAACAAAAATAATTTATATTACAACAAATAGTAAAAGTAGATAATCATATTATTTGACTGGTAATAGTTGAAGTAAGTAAGTATTTTGGAAGTAAACAAAAAACAAGTAGGTAGTAATTAGTATATTTTAGCTATGAAAAATTGAAAAATAAAAACTTTTTAACAAAAAGTTAAACCGACGAAATACGGAACTGAAAAGTAAAAATAAAATAAACCTTCTAGTTCAGTAACTGCTCCTAAACTAAAGTAGTAACTAATTTTGAGTCGGCGCCAAACAAACAATCAACGAACATCATTAAATTACTTCAAAAAAATTATCAGAATGTCACCGCGCAACTCGATGCCATCATTTTACGCCTTACTCAATTCATTTGCTTGTTTGTTTGGCGCCGACTCAAAATTAGTTACTTACATTAGTTTAGGAGCTTAGTTACTGGGACTAAGAAGGTTTATTTTATTTTTTACTTTTCAGTTCCGTATTTCGTCGGTTTAATTTTTGTTAAAAAGTTTTTATGTAATGAGTATGCATAAAAATACATTTTTCATTTTTAAAAACATAACCATTATGAACAAAAAATACCAAAATCTAATTAACTGTTCAAAATGTCCGCCTCCTGCAAGTATGCACGCTTTAGCCCTCCTTGTCATTGACTCGCGTACTCTTTGGAAAATTCCTGGAGTATTCCTTAATTCTTCACAGGAAACTATTACGCAGTTTCGCAATTATTCCTCAGTTAGAATTGGTTGACTGTACACCAAAGTCTTAAGATGTCCACAAAGAAAATAATCAAGACTGTTTAAGTGAGGGGATCTAGCTGGCCATGACTCTGTGTCCCCACGACCTATCCAGCGATTATGAAAGTTTTTAATTTAAATATTCGCGTGCCAGAGCACTGAAATGAGCAGGTGCATAAACCACATACGATTTCGCATTAAAATAGAACATCTTCCAACAGAATTGGCAAATTATCTTCAAGAAATTGGCGATAATTATGTCCATTCAATCTGCGTGAAAAAAAAAAAGTCCAATTAGGTAATCTTTAATAATTCCAGCCCAGACATTCTATGAGAACTGCTCTTGGTGATGAGATTCCACCATTGCATGCGGATTTTCCTCGGTCCAAAAATGATTATTATGAAAATTTCCGATCCTGATTTTAGTAAAACTAGCTTCGTCTGTAAATAAAATTTCCCTGTCAAATAAATCATTTTCGGTAACTTTTTGGAGAAACCATTGACAGAAATTCACTCGTAATGGAAAGTTTTGAGGAAATAAAGCCTTGTTGAATGTGATAGGGATATAATAAATAATCATGAATCCATACTAGAATATGGGCGATATTCAAATATTGGCAACTTGCCTCGTACGTATTTCAGGATTTTCGTCAACTGAATTCAAAGCAGCTACCTCAATTGCTGGAGTTCTTGCAGTCCGATATGCTCCTTTCAATTGATGACTTGGCTCAAAACTTCCTGTTTTACATAACCTTCTGTGGGTACTTGAAATCGTTCGAGCATCAGGAACCATTCAATTTGGGGAACGCTCTGGGTACAGTCGCCTGGCTTCACATGCGTTCCCGTCAGCAAGCCCATACAAGTAATGCATGTCTGCTAATTTGGCATTTTTAAAATATACCATTCTTCATGTTGGAAACAACGAAATGTGTTCTTGACATACTAGATGTTTCTAGCTACTCTTCAACTGCTGATTTCGCATAGGGACAAGCATATGAATGCATTTTATTTTCTAACTCAAAAACCGTTCGCCGAACGAAAAAAAGGCAGAAGACCATTTTCATGAAGAGATAGTGGACAATTACAAAAATAATAATTTATTTGGGAAAAAGACAGTGGCGTAACTTTTGATCAAAAATATGGCAGGGCATGTTAACAGGGACGCTCTGATAAAAATTAGGAAATCCTTTATCATGGAAAAATTGATTTTTGTGCGTACTTTGCATGTACCAAATATGAAGAAAAAATCCAAAGCGGTTTCAGAGATCTTTCAATTGTCCCATACCTATAGGTAATACAAAAAAGTTGTTTTTTATTTTTTTTCTACTCATTTGAAATTTAGGTACTGCAAAGTTCCAAACATATTTGAAGTTAAATGAAACATTGCCAATATTCTAACAATCCACAGATAAAAAAAAATCATAAATTTTCTGGATTCCTACGTGACGTCACGTACGGGACACAACATATAAGACTTATAAAAATCCTAATTGATTCTCTTTTTACCATTACTATTTATTCTAGAATGAGTACCCCGCTTGCTTGAAAACACCCTCCCCGCTTTCTCTGTATATAGTGCTTGCCATTTGTTTATTTGTTGTGATTACTTGACGCTGCCGTCAGCCGCCCTGCCTGTATTTCTTTGAATAATATACCTGTTTATCCTGTTTTTAGACTATTCTTTTATTTACTATCTCGAGTAGAATTTAAGCACCTAGTGCGCAGTCGACAACCAGGTTCGAAACCCAGTTAGAGGCAATTAAAGCCTGCATTTCTGGCCCCGTTACATTGTCACGACTATACTGACCCCTGGTGTTTTTCTTCCCTGAGACTGCCCGGAACAAAACTGACCTTTTCCACTATAAACCAAAAGGTGGCGCCCGAGGGAAAACCGAGAATAGTGAAAGGCACCAAAGTTTGATAGTAGGGGGAAAGACGACTCTCACTATTTTTGGAAAAATCGAAGGAATAAGGATATATTATTCCGCTGCATTTCTCGATTCGTGTAATGAACTCTTCCAATAATTTACCTCGTTAAAATGATTCAATGAATACCCTACACAAAGCAAACGAAAGAGCTTCATGATTGCCTGGCCGCGTTGTCAACCCCATATAATCATCTAAATTTTTTCAGCATTGTACATATTGTGGAATACCACAAAAATGTTTGCTACGTCAATTGAAATTCAAGGTAACTGTAGCGATCGCAGTAGGGCAGCCATGTCGTTATTCTATTTTCATTGGTATCTGGATAAGTACGCAAATGTGTCAACAAAACGAAAATTTCAATTATGTTACAATATTGATCAAGATAACACAGATATATCCGAGTAAGACTGGCTACATCGTAAAAATAAAAATCATTCTACAGCAGTTACGATATATGTTGGTTTCATTTTTGAAAATGTAGAAATTTGAACAACGGCAGTTTAACGATCAACAAACTCGTGATTACAGATGTCGTAACACATACGAAATGGTTGAGAAAATTAGAATTTTGAGTGTTTTCAGTAGCCAAAAATAGCGCTGAATAATGAATTCGTTCATACCCCAAAAGTATTTGATGGGGTCGCGTTTTGACTTCGGATTCGAACTTGTTCATTCAAATGTCCAAGTCCAGAGATGGACCATATCAGGGTCAAGATTACCTAACATGGTCGTCGAATAATCCAGCGATTACCAAACATCGAAAAAAAATTCTGCTTATCAAGCTCATTAAGGAATGATTTCGTTGGAAGAATCTTTTTATTTTTTCATGGACTATAAATTATTTAGATTACACTACTTATATATCTATATATATATATATATATATATATATATATATATATATATATATATATATATATATATATATATATATATATATATATATATATATATATATATATATATATATATATAAATATATATTGTTATGTTAGGAAATGTTTATCAAATAATTAAATTGATAATTAATTATTATTATTGGGTATTTATGTTATCGTGGTTCATGCTTTGTTTGTTTTACATTTTTTTTATGCATTTCACTGTTCTGGAATATTGTACCCTGTTCTAGTCAACGCATATGTCTCAAAAAGTCAGCACTGAAGTATCTCTATCGTCATGAGTATGTTACCAACAATACATTCAATTCGCACAACCAATAAAAATAATATAGAAATGAAAATTCATAAAAAAAACTTTGGATCTCAAGTGGACGAAATGGTATTCAAGTTGGAACATCCTATTAGGTATTTATGTTATCGTGGTTCATGCTATGTTTGTTTTACAATTTTTCTATGCATTTCACTGTTCTGGAATATTGTACCCTGTTCTAGTCAACGCATATGTCTCAAAAAGTCAGCACTGAAGTATTTCTATTGTCATAAGTATGTTACCAACAATACATTCAATTTGCACAACCAATAAAAATAATATAGAAATCAAAATTCATAAAAAAAAACTTTGGATCTCAAGAAGACGAAATGGTATTCAAGTTGAACATCCTGTATTAAATCATATAGAAGAAACCCAACAGTCAGAAACAATTTGGGGAAAATAGTAGAATATAAAAATGTTCAAAACATAAAACTGTCAAATATGAATTTCAACAAATGTTCTACATATAATATAAGATCTAGAATTATATATTGTAAATAAAATCAGTAGAATAATTTAGAATAACAAAAAGTGATACAGAAAGTGGGAAAAACTTTGATTTCGTGAAAATAAACAAAAAGTGTAGGTTGCCAAGAGAAAAGATAACAAGCTTGGGAGAGATGAAAAATGATGTGAAAACGAAATTATGTACCAATTTTGAAAAACAATTTATAATAAAACTCAAGAGAAAAAACAAGCAAAACTATCCTTAAACGCTATAAAACGAATCCAGATAAGAATGGGAAAATAAACCAGCAAGAAAAAACCATTCACCTTATAAATACCTGTCCGTGACGTTGGTATTGGAAAAGGGCGCCTTCTACAGTGGAGCTGTACTTTTTCAGATATCAAGAAACTTCTAACAGTCAGGAGAACACCCAAAAGGAAGAATAGCAGGTATTTTAAAAAGGAGAACTAAATAAAGTGAACATATCAGGACCAGACATTTATTTTGGTCATTAGGATCTCTTGTACCCATGCATTTGAACATTTATTGGTTTTATCTCTGATCATAGACTGAGCATAACTTCGAAACGTTATATTCACAAAGTATTTTGTCACACATAAGCAAGTTTTACTATTTCACATCACTGTTCTGATTAAGATAAGTTAGATATCGCAGGTTAGGTCAATTTAAGGACTTTTTTCAATAAAATAATAACTATTTGATGTTTTTTCTGAATTCATTGTTCATTCATTCAGTACCTAATCATAAATCTTCCCACAAAATAGCACTTGGGAATATCTGTACTTAATTTAGCCAAGATATTTTTTGTCATATATGCTCCCTTCGATGACAGTATTTTGGTGATGAAAATATAATTTAATCATGAGTTTTCAAGAAATATGTTGTCTGTAATTAAACAGGACTATTTTGAAAAAATGTTACATGTTATCTGTAAGAACCAAAGATTAAATGAATGTATTAGATATGAAATATGATTGTTGTAGTTCATTATGGATATAACAATTGAAGATGTTGATGAAACTACAGAAAAACTCATGGAGTTAATAAAAATATACTGGTGAGAAATAAAAAAATATATATTACATAAATTTTCAGTAAAATATAATTCACTATTTATATAAATGAATCAAATAATGCTTATGGTTGTTACATAATCCTGAACTATAAGAATTAAATAAGTTTTCCAAGAATCTACCATCTGCTGAAATTGGTGGGGATAAATTTGTTACTGCACTTATGATAACAACAATGTCTTTCAATATGTACAATGGCAGAAGCAATTTTGGCATTCATAATAGCCTGTTCCGTAGAAAGTTGTTTCTGCTTTTTGAGAACTGGTGGCCTAATTAATTGTATTCTGTTTATTTCACATATATCTTCAATGAGGAATCCCTTGTCCACTATAGCAGTGTCACTGCCAGAATCTAATGAAGAAATTATGTTGCTTTCCTCAAAAATTTCCTCAAAAATTATATATATATATATATATATATATATATATATATATATAATCTAACATCTTGTACACCCGCGAATGACGAGTGAATAATGCCATTCAATAACGAATTACAGTGGTTAAAAATCTGAAAAATGAAATTCGAAAACATGTTTTGTTCATTGTAAAATTCGACAAAATTTTGAGTAGCGCTGCCGCTCGATTTCACCTGTTTTCACTTCGACAATTTTTGAATGCAATAAACATTTGACTCGACATTTGAGGAATGTAGAATTTTGAACTCAATGTGTGGTAAATGTACACATTGCAGGCTGCCTCAGATAGATATTCCATTTCAAAGTGAAGAAAAAACTAACCTTGTTATATCCAACCTGGTGATAAAATTAGCCTTCACACTCTGCTTTGAGGCACTTATCATAATTATCAAAGTTGCTTTTAAGAAACAAATTACACGAACATTATTCAAAAAGGAAACATTCGCAATTGAATATTTTTATATCGCGACCATTGAATGTTGTGAATCGAATAACACGTGAACTGAACACATAAAACTTTTTAAACAATATTCTAGTATGCACGATTTACGATGCTGTTCACCCACGACAGTTTGTTAGATTGTACTAGTGTTTTATGATGGGCTGGTGAATGAAAGTTCTTGAAGCAAGTTATCCGAGAAGAGTACGCGATGTGCTGGAAAATTAATTTTTATTTTTGTCTTTTAAAAAATTTGGCATTCTATCAAAAATTATTTATATTATTTTAATATTCCAAGTACGCCTGAAGCATTTTCTCATTTCAGATATGCACTGTGATTGGCGACTCCAGAATCCAACCAGAATCGAAATTTACTTCTTCATTCATAAATACGACGAGTGATTTGTCTTGTCTTTTACTCTTCAAAATACGCACGGAACAGCTCTGTGATTAGTTTTAAAGACAAAGACAATAATATTAGAATTATTTCTCCTGCATATCGCGTACTGTTTTATGATTGCTTGCTTTAGGATCTTTCATTCACCAGCCAATTAGAAAACACTAGTACAATCTAACAAACTTTCGTTTGTAAACAGCTTTGTAAACCGTGATGCGAGAATCTCTGCTTGACAAGTGTTCTGTGTTCAGTTCACGTGTTGTACGAATCACTACAATGTTCGTGCTGTAAAAATATTCAGTTTACCTTTTCAATAATGTTTGTGTCGTTTGGTTCTCACAAGTGACTTTGATAATTATATGATAAGTGTCTCAAAGCAGAGTATGAAGTCGACTAGTCCCAATTTTATCACCAGGTTGGATATGACATGGTTAGTTTTTTCTTCACTTTGAAATTGAATATCTATCTCAGGCAGCCTATAATGTGTACATTTACCACACAATCATTCTATATTTTCCAAATGTCGAGTTAAATGTTCATTGCATTCGAAAATTGTCAAAGTGGAAGCAGGTGAAATTAGGCGGGTAGCGCTACCTAAATTGTCGAATTTTAAAGAACAAAACATGTTTTCACCCTTTTTTCAGATTTTCAACCACTGTAATTCGTTATAAATGCGTTGTACCTCGTCATTCACGTGTCTAAAGGTTAGATTACACCCTGATATATGAACTTTTCAATTGGATTCAATCCTTTCTACCATCTTCCAAGGGCTAGTGGCTCAGTAGTACGAGCGTTAGTATTTTACCCACTGTTTTCACCCAACAAGAATTTGACTCCAGCAGTCGGCGACAAAATTTCCAAGGTGCCAAGAGTGGTTTCGGATCCCACTATGCAGAGTGATCTCAACTCGAACAAGTTTTCATTAACTTCTGATGGTTGGTCAAACTACTAAGAAAGCGATTAAAAACAGGTCTTCATTCATGCGATCCATATCGGAAAAAATCATTGATATTCAGCTTCCACCAAATAGTAGAATAATATCCGTTTTATTTTCATCTCTATCCTGTGATATGTTGATATATCATTCAATCCCCATAACTATTTCAGTACACTCTTAAAAATTTTGATTTCTCAACAATATTGTTATGAATTCATACAGAATCGGTTCATGGCTTTCTTGGGGACGTAGTTTATGAATTTTCAGTCAAAATTCGAAAATTTGAGGGGACGGGCAGACGAGTTTGGTGATTTATGGTACACAATCGGCATTTTGAGATATGAATCATGGATTTTTGGTCAACATGAAGGCGGATACTGGAGTCTTGTCTTTTATTGTTCAAATCTATTGGAAATTGGTATTTCCATGAGATTTGGTGCGAAGCGAATATAGAAAAAACATAATGGAAACACATTTGGAAACACATTTTGGAGGCAATATACTTTTGGAATTCACTCAGAAGAAAAAATCTTATATCATTGAATAATATATTAATTTCATTCATTTCATTTTGAAGTTGACTTGAATGTTTTTAAAAAAATTATAATTTATGGAAACTATATTTCTTGCCTCGTTTAAAGAAAATACACCCGAGAATGTCATGACATTGATCTTGGATGTCATCAATGCGATCATCATGCGTGCACGATAATTGCTGGGTAAATTTCCCAGCATTGTTAATGGAGTCTACTAAAACGTTGATGTTCATCTTGGCAAATTGTTAATACATGCTAATTGTTGATTAGTTTGGTTGAGCTGCGTTAAATTCATGCCAGAGATGGAATCAGTTCAGGCATCGTAACAACCAGTAGCGCCATTGTCGAAGGGATATAAAACAATTTGGATTCAAGTATATTTTATTGATGGAAATTCGAATAATATTAGTAGAAAATAATCCTTATGTAAATGAAATTGTATTTTTGTTTTCTAGTTTTCTATGAGGAAAACTCTGGATATCAAATATTTCAATAATAGTCCGTATCTTTCCAGAAATTCAAGTTCCAGGAGAAGTAAATATTGACTATGGTAAATTCAAAGTCAATTATACTCATATATATATATATATATATATATATATATATATATATATATATATATATATATAATTGCTATTAAATGTGTCATCTTGTTCTGTTGTTGAACAGATTAATGAGGACAATTACCCCTTCTGTGATCGAGCCCATATCATAACGATATGACCTCTTTTTGATAGAAATTATTGACACGAATTCCTCATTCGATTTCAGTAAAAAAACGTTACTCATATGAAATTACACGTCTGCATTGGAACTTACTCACCAACGATTTTTTCTAGTTCAAACTAATGATACTTATAGAATATATGTGGAATATTAAGCACGAGTTGATCTTTTGTCCTCACACCGAAACCACCTGTTTCCATATTTTATGATTTGTAGATTGAAAGAGATTGCTGAGAGCATTTTCACATCTTTTTTTTATAAGTTCGCCGCAAATTTACAGAAGAAATATGGCGATGATTCTGGGTCTTAGAGCCCCCTTCAGTTTCCAGGAAACCAACTCACACGGCCAAGTTCCCATCCACAAATATATTCAACTAACCGATCAGACAGAAACAGTTTTATTCTCACCATCATCGTAAGGTATTCACAAGAAATGAAGTAAATACACTTGTAGTAGAAAATCCTCATGCTATACGATGGATTCATAGACAGTGAATAAAGTGTAAGATTACACATCTGAAATGAAGTTATTCAGAACACATGACTACCTACGTTTCTTCACAAGTGGAATACAAAGCCAAGATTTTATATATATATCGGGTTATTTTATTGTTTCTATGTGTTTTTATTTTGATTAAAGTGCGTTATTATAACTTCTGCAAGAAAAAGTGAATATTATTTGACATTATTAAGTTCCAATTGTGGTGCTATGCAGCGGTATAAATATAAAGTCACAGATATACATTTTGCTCAATTTTTTGCCAATTACTTCATGAAGCTAGTTGTATTAAAAAAATGCATATATTCGGGTATTCTCGAAGCATATATATTATTTCTAATTGTCAAAAACAATCAAAAAATGCCTTTAAATGTTTATAACAAAAAAAACTTTTTAACAAAAAATTAAACCGACGAAATACGGAACTGAAAAGTAAAAAATAAAATGAACCTTCTTAGTCTCAAGAACTGAGCTTCTAAACTAATGTAAGTAACTAATTTTGAGTCGTCGCCAAACAAACAAGCAAATCATAAAATGATGGCATCGAGTTGCGCGATGACATTCAGATAATTTTTTTGAAGTAATTTAATGATCTTCGTTGATTGTTTGTTTGGCGCCGACTCAAAATTAGTTACTTACATCAGTTTAGAAGCTTGGTTATTGAGACTAAGAAGGTTTATTTTATTTTTTACTTTTCAGTTCCGCATTTCGTCGGTTTAATTTTTTGCCAGGGAGTTTTTATTTTTAAATTTTTTGTGGCTGAAATCTACTAATTACTACCTACTTGTTTTTTTATTACTTCCAAAATACTTACTTACCCACCCTACTTCAACTATTACCAGTTAAATAATATGATTATCTACTTTTACTATTTGTTGTAATATAAATTATTTTTGTTGTTCTGGTTAGTTTATTTCATTACTTTGTATATCATTCCATCCTCTCATAGAATATGATGATTGTGACGGATGTGGAACAAAAATAATGACAGTAGCGACCGGTCATTGTCTACTACATATGTGAGTGCCATTGTTCACAAGTGAAAAATCAATTATCCTCTATTTTTCCACCTGCAGGGGTGGACAATTCCATTTGAAATCCAAATATAAGGTATACCCTATCTATTAAAAAAAGAATCATCCAAATCTAAAAACCCAGTACAAAGTTATGCCTGATAGAATCGGTTAACGGACCAGAATTCTGAGGGTGAGTCATCAATAACCTTCATTTCGGTACCCTTAGGGGTGAATTTCATCTTTTGAATGGGACCAACTTCGAAGTACACCCTATCCAATGAAAAAAGATTTATTGGAATCGGACGTCTCAGTAAAAAGTTATGCGTGATCATATATAAAAAAAATAATAAACAAAAAAAAATATACGCGTCGACTAGAGAACCTCCTCCTTTTTGGTTTCGTCGGTTAATAAGCAATTACAGTTGTGAGTAGGAAACATAACAGGATATAACTACGTACCGTCTTCCGTATGATGGCACAGCCGGTTTCCTGGTAGTATTTTTGTCACGAAAAAATCTCTATTGATTGGTCTATTATGAAATGCTCGAGATTACTGAGCACTTTCAAAAAGTAATTGAATTAGGTACTTAAGTTTTATCTCGAATATGCATAATATAAGGATGCGGTCGCGATCAGTAGTTCTTGGGAGTTTTTATGTTTTATTTATACGTAAGGGAAGGCTTAGTGCACAGTAATCCCGGAAAGTGCCCCGTAGCACTGAAGCACTTTTTGAGATTACTTTTCGCAAAATTGAAGCACTAAGCACTGGCTCAAAAAAGTTCTCGGGAGTACAGTGCTTTTGAGCACAAAAGTGCTTTGAGTGCTTTCACGGGGACAGCTCTGATCAATGTAAACAAATGATGGGCATCATTTCAGCTACAAAAATTATATTATTTCCCAGCAATAGCCCTAATTTCCTTGAAGCAATATCTGTAATTTCCTTGAAGCAATATCCTTAATTTTCTTGGAGCTCTATTGTACCGAATTTTTCCAAAGTCTAGTTGTTGCAATAGCATATCTATGTAATCAACCTGATGTCGACATTCAGAAATAGAATAGAAGTTTATTTTGCAAAAATAATAATAATACAAGTATCAAGTAGGTACATCGAATATATGTTCAAAATAAACAACAACAGAAAGATCTCACAGAGGTTTACACCTGTTTGTGAGGATAATGGGTATAATACATACTTAAACTAATTTTAAAAACTATTTCTATATTATATAACATATAGATTGCAAAGTAGATAGAGACTCTCGTAGACTTTGATGTCAATACACGAGGTCAAGATCTTCAGAATAAGATGTTAAACTAGTACAACTATTTAAGTTGAGAATACACATATACTTACATATTGAAATATCGTTATACCATACTGTTCAAAATAAACAAATACAGAATAAGAGGTTAAAATAGTACAACTATTTGAGTTAAATATACATATACATATTAAAATATCGTTATACCATACTGTTCAAAATAAACAAATAAGAATTAGAGGTTAAAATAGTACAACTGTTTAAGTTAAAAATATACATATACATATTAAAATATCGTTGTACCATATATACTGTTCAGAATAAACAAGAACGATAAAAGTACTTTATAATATTACAGCTATTACTACATTAGATAACATATACATTGGAAAACTATTCGAATTTTATTTCAGTCAAACAATTCATGTATGTTCGCTCGTCAGACATATTTTATATGATCAATCACTTTCTTTTTGAATGACCTGGTAGATTTTTCAGTTTGAATAGTGGGAGGTAGAGTATCAAAAAGTTTGGGGCCTAGATAGTTGAAACTCTTTTGCCCTATTGTCTTGGATACAATTGGGTGAAAAAATGGATTTTTTGCCTAGTATTATAGTCATGGGTTAGTACGATCAGCTTGTTTTTATTCAGGTGTTGATGAATATTTACATTTTTGTAGAACAATTCTCTAACATCAAGGATTTGCGATTCTTTCTAAAGAAGGTCGCTTGGATATCTCCATTCTTTATTTAGTATGAGTTTTAGGAATCGCTTTTGGATGATTTCGAGGGGATGAATGTACGTTTTCGCCACCCCTTCCCATCCTACGATACCATACGTAATGTGACTCTCCACTAGGCTGTGATAGATAATTTTTTGTTGTTGTAGATATAGGATATTTTTGAGTTGCCGATACTTGTACAACACAAAGCGCAATTTCCGTAAAATATAATTTATATGTAAGTCCCATTTGGGATGACTGTCTAGGATGATCCCAAGATCCCAAGGGAAGGAAGAAGGATTTCTTAAAATTAATGGATAGGAGTTTGCTATCAAACCAGTCTCTGATAATATTAAGATTCGACTCGGCATTTCTTCTGACTTCATCCCAATCATCACCCTTATAAAATATTGCAGTATCATCTGCGAAGCTAATTATTTTCCCCTTTATTGGCAAGGAAAATAATCCTGCTAAATCGTTGAAATCCCGAAATAATCCCAAAAGCACGCCAATGCACACATCAAACGTAGGTGTGCAAGTTCGTGTCACAGAATGGAAAGCCCTTGAGGGCTGAGGGCCTCACTAATTGTGGCCGGTGTGAGTGCGGCGGTTATCCGTAATGATCTGACCGGAAGCTCGGCTAGCGGAAGCGGTGAGAAAAACGCCATTTTGTACGCTAGTTGACTCCGGTTTCGTGTCGTGCTAAACCTACCAAACTATTATTTTAAATAAACTACATGCTAACTCTCGGGAGGCGATTTGATATTTTTGATTCGCAGCTCTATTCATAAAAAATACCCACAACCACAGAAAGCACACATATCTCGGATATGTGTCGCAATGTTTTGGAAATGTCATATTTCCAATGTTCGTGAAATGTAACCATCAGTTTTAAGACAATAAAATCGTGGGGATAATTTTCAATGATTTTTAGAATCCTTACTCCATGCATACACAACATGAGGATTCTACTTCGATATTCTTTAACTTTTAAACTTTGAATTGGTCCGATACGTGCGCAATAACTGCCGCCGCGTTACTGTCAGAGGTGAAGCGAGGGGAACGCTATAGATTGGAGCGGTAAAAGCTACTGGATCAGTTCACAAAACACTCAAATATCAAAATCCTTCAGAACTACCACAAAACAAAACTTAATAACTCAAATCACTACAAACAACCCCAACACTGACACCCCTACCCAGGTTTTTTACAATTATTTTCCTGGAAATATCCACAAAAACCATTACCTCAAATTTAACAAACTTCATTCATAATGAATCGAAATCTATTTCAAAATTCAGCATAACGAGAAAGTAGGAGGCTGATATAAACCAAATACTCATAAGCTGCTCGAATAGATTATTTATACAAAGGTGTGGAAGGGTCTAGGCGAAAACATCTGTGATGAACAGCACGGTTTTGTCCCAAAAAAGTCTACCTCAACAAACTTACTAACATTCACTCATCATGTACTCAACCATCTAGATAACAATAAACGAGTTGAAATTATCTACACAGATTTTCAAAAGGCATTTGATAAAGTTAATCATGATGTGATATTAGAAAAGTTCCATAAAAATGGCACTGATATTCAAGCACTCAAACTCTTAGCCTCGTACTTGAACAACCGACACTTCAGAGTCAAATATGGTAGTAATTGTTCAGGAAAATTTTGCGCAAACTCAGGGATCCCTCAAGGATCAAACCTTGGCCCATTAATTTTTTTAATATTTATAAATGACCTAACACAAAATATAAAGTACTCTGAGTGTCTGTTGTTCGCAGACGATCTGAAATTTTATAGAGAAGTCGAAACTTTGCAAGACTATGTCAAATTACAAGAGGACATCGATAGTGTCCATCGATGGAGTATTAAAAATGAACTCCCATTCAATACATCCAAGTGTATTGTATTGTCGTGTACCCGAAAACTCATCAAAACAATATACAATTACTCGATGAACGGTGATCCATTATCCAGGGTAGTAACTGTAAAAGATTTGGGTATATACTATAAAATGAAAAGTGTAACTGTGTGCACGTATCGATATAATCGATGAAAGAAAATTGTATTTCGTGCATAAAATAATTTATTCAATTGTAGCAAAGCGCTTTCGACCGTTAGGTCATCATCAGTGCGTACTCGTCAAGTGTACAAGAAGCCAAAAAGACCATAACCATCTCATGATCAATGAAAATTGTATAGGTTTACATAACATACATGTTAAAATAAGTATTCTAGGCCAGGATGACACCAGAGATTAAAAAATTTCTCTTTTTTCTCATTTCTTGTAAGAAACCATTATTTTGGTGTGATAGCTGGACCGCTTAGTAATAATGTGTTATAAAATCTTAAAAGAATATTATAATTGCCCCTACCTTAGGTCTCTACTCAAAAAAAGAATTCCAAACAGATCAACAAGACTTGTTCAGTTCTTCGACGTACCATATATATCAACAATAAACTGTTCACCCATCATTACAATGATCAAAACAACAAACAACTTCCCACTATTGTCAGAGCTCAACTTTGTTCTCCCTCCCAAACAAGTATACCATGGTGTAAAAACATACTTTTCAAACCCAGAATAATTACTGATTTGTTCCATCTCTATCGCTTTTTCTAATGTTTAATTTCTCTTTTGCGACTCCTATGTATATTATATGTATGTATGTATAGATAATATATGCCTAAGTATAGTAGCCCGATACAATATTATTATTATTAGTAGATGTTAGAACCCCTATAAATTAGTATAAGACTGTATTCACACTTGTTCTATAAAAAATATTATTTTCGTGTAATAAGGTTTTACCTGTCACACTCCCACAATAACCTTCGCACGATGCGAACGCAAAACTCAAGTAAAATAATTTGTAAGTGAATACTCATAAATGTTACAAATATTTATATTGAGTTAATTTAACGTGTTATATTTCGAACCATATATTTTTCAAGAATTATTTTAGTGCATACATTTCAATATTGTGTTGAGTTAAATATGTCCCAAACTCCATATTTTTAATTTAAGTGTTTTAACTTGATGATGACAAATACCATGTCGAAACGTCGTTAAGAAAAATTATATGAATTGACTGAATCAGACCTTTATTCCGAGAATTTGAAGAAAAAAATATATATATATATGTATATAATATATAATTATAGAAAAGGAAATACTGATGGACTACGTGTGTCAAAAGTAAACAAACAAAAATATAAATACAATGTTTATATATGAATGAAAGAATATCGAGGGTACTGGTAAACAAAACGGAAGAAATTGATTGGACATAGCCCTCAAGGAGAAGTGTTAACCATAGACACGTGTTTCGGGCTCTTGGCCCTCATCAGTACGGTGAAAAAGTGCAAGGATGGACTTGGTAGAAAACGACAAATCAACGGAGTCATCAAACAGAAGCCAGCCGCACATTTGTGGTTTCGGGTAGCAGACCCTGCATTCCAGGGCAACAACCAACGTCACCACGGAGGCAGCTATAGCTACTTGCGTGACATCCGAGTCCAGGATTATAGATATGAATGGGAAGAATATCGAGGGGACTGGTAAACAAAACGGGAGAAATTTGATGGACATAGCCCTCAAGGAGAAGTGGTGACGTTGGTTGTTGCCCTGGAATGCAGGGTCCGCTAACCGAAACCACAAATGTAAATAAATATTTGTGAGTATTCACTTACAAATTATTTTATTTGAGTTTTGCGTTCGCATCGTGCGAAGGTTATTGTGGGAGTGTGACCTGCGTCGAAGTTATCGGAAATGGTTTGTTTTTCTTTCATGCATTTTTACCCTCTTCCCGAGAATTTGAAGAAAATATATATATATATATATATATATATATATATATATATATATATATATAAATATATATATATATATATATATATATATGGACTACGTGTGTCAAAAAGTAAACAAACAAAAATATAAATACATTAAAAAATATCAGTAGCAATTTATAGCAATTTTGTGTTGGTGTGAACATCTTAGAGAAAAACTTAACGAATTGAAGTTGTGGAGCTCAATAAGCTCTATCGAACGACCAATAATTTGCCAATACAAACAAATAAACATTTCTTTTTTCGCCATATTAACTAATTTGCCAATCTTAGTCGAGGTATTTTGTGCCAAATTTCTTTACATATATATACCAGTGAATGACGGGTGTATAATGCCATGTTATAGCAAATGAAAGTGGTTACAATTCTTTTTTTTTTGCTCAAATTCAACAAAATTTTGGGAAACCTGCTCAGAGCCATGAGTTAGTTAATGTACAAAAAGAGTCTGAGTATCCATTGCAGCGCTACCTGCGATAGTTATTCAATTTCCTAGTTATGAAAACAAATGAACCTTATTTCCAAACTGGTAGATAAGTCAGAACTAGTAGATAGTAACATGCCTAAGAAATCACACTGATAAAAACCAGTTAAAAGACACAAACAGTGTTTTATTAGGAATAATATTGACCAAGTGATCCAGAATGACGAGAAAATTTTGCAAACTATAAAATGTCACTAGCGTAAGTTGTGCGATGAACTGAAAAATGGCATTTGGGACAAAGGTACAAAATGATGACTCGCCAACTAAAACATGGATATTAATGGAAAAAGAAGAATCGTCAAGGAACTCTTCCCAAGCATTAGATATATCTTGGAGAAAGACAGAAATACACACGACACCCCTGAAGTTACGAGTGAAGAGATGACAAGCGCATGCGACGAACTAAGAAACCGGAAATCACCAGGCCCAGACGGCATAATGGCAGAAGCAGTTAAGGAGGCGGCAAAAATATTCCCAAACGAGATGACAAAATATTATCGAAACAAATTTTTTTTCCAAACGACTGGAAAATAGGGAAGGCAATTCTTATGCCAAGAGCAAGCACATCGGGAAAACCTCTCATATTCAGAACAATTTGTCTGCTGGAAAGTCTAGGAGAGATGGTCGAGCATATAATCAAACACAGACTAGAACAGGAACTAGAAGATAAGAATGGACTCTCAGAAAGGCAATTTGGCTTTCGAAGATGGCGTCCACTATCGACGCACTCAACTGAGCAGTGGAGTACGCGGGAGATAGGCAGACAAAATGGTGTGACGTCATAATGATAGACGTCCAGAATGCCTTCAACATGGCAGTCTGGAGTCAGATCGTCGGCAGACTCAAAGAGATCGAGGTATCACCATACCTGATGAAAGTAACTCAAAGCTATCTTGGGAATCGACAAATCACCACTGACAAATATCACAGATTATAAATCACACAGAGAGCTCTACAGGGATCGGTCCTAGGACCCACGCTGTGCGTTCCACAGCTGTACTGTATATCCAGTATTAAGACCGAACTCACCATCAGGATGTCAGACGATGGCTTGGGCCGATGATTTGGCTCTATTTGCAGAAGCAACATACAAGGAAACACTGATAAACAACAGCCTAGAACAAATAGGAATATGAGAAGAGGCAAACGATCTCCAAATTGCAACACACAAAACAGAAGCTATCATTCTGAAAGGTCCTAGAAGGAGGAAAAACATAGTTTTAAATAAGGAACTGAATCATCAGAACAGCAGAATACATGAAGTATTTGGGAATGTGGTTGGATGATGAATTCTTATTCAATGAACATATGGAGAGAACAACCAAAAAAGTGAAAAATCAATAACATCACTGACAAGAATTTTGCCAAACGTGAGCAGGCTGAGCTCCTGCAGGAAACAACTCTTATACGGAGTTACCCAATCCATAATGCTTTACGCAGCCCCGATATGGGAAGAGGTTATGATGAAGGAGAAATACAAAAACATGCTGCAGTGCCTCTAGAGGAAAATGTTGTTGAGGGTGATAGCTGCATATAAGACATTCTCAGCGGAGGCAACATGCGTCATCGCAGGAGTCCCCCCAATCGAACTGCTAGTCCGGGAAAGAACAGAGACGTCGAGAAGAATTCACGGAGAGAAAAAACAAAAACAGCAATAACGAGACATAATACGACATATGCAGCCACTGCGCAGAACCAGATACCACAGACAAGCTTTTATTCAAATGCACAAAAAAGTAAAGAATTGTTGCTTTGGATGTTGTTAAAGATTAAGGAATTATATATTGTGTTCTCGTTTTCATAGTTTGAACTCAGACTCACTTCTATTCTGGTGCTTGTGTGATATCTTGTCCATTGTTGAACTGCGTTTGGAATCTTTTGCGGCAACAAAGCTGTTCCTGGCCAAATTCACTCGTTCCTCACTCTCCACTTCGTTACGAAGAAAGTCTAGTAACAATTGCAAATGATTAGTTGAAATGTCAGAAATGTCATGATTATTACTGTGGATCTGGAACTACCCCTATGCCTCTCCCATACCTTCAGTATTTCTTCAGGGAGAGCTGATTCTACTAATGGATATAACATAGGAGCATATTTGTTACTGGTTACCCCCAAAGATTCTAAAGCCCTCAATTGTGTCTCTAGAGAATCATAAAAGACAGTTAAAGGCATACCTGCTTTATGGCTCGTTGCTTGCTTTAACACTAGATTCAATAATTCCCTTACATACACTTCTATCAGAAACTCGTCTCTGGCAAATCTGGTCTTGATACCCAGAGACAGAGATTTTTTGAGGTTTCTGTGGTGGAAAGATGACTCTCAAAAAGAATTAATAAATTATAGGCATGCAAGAGTCGTATTTGGTGTTTCATAGAGTCCATTTTTATTAGCAGCCACAATCGCCTATCATTTGGATCAAATGTCACCAAATTATCGACAAACTGCATTGAAATTGAGAGAATCATTTTATGTTGATAACTGTATAACGAGTGTGAATAGTAGAGCTGAATTAGAAAATTTCAATATTGAATCCAAATATATCATGGACATGGCACAATTTGATCTGAGAGGTTGGGTATATAATTGTAGTGAAATTTTCGAGGAAGGAATACTTGAAATGCCCACTATGAATAATATCGTTCCAGTGTTAGGTTTGCAGTGGAATTTTGAACAAGATACGTTATTTTGCGATATGAGTAGTTTGAGAGAATTAAATAAAATTCCACTCACGAAACGAGGTCTACTCTCAGCAGCTCAAAGTGTTTTTGACCCTATTGGTTTTACATGTCCCGTTACACTCTTACCCAAAATTTTATCACAAAAAACATGGAAACTCAAAATCACTTGGGATAGCGAATTACCTGAAGAAATAAAAAGGAGTTTTCAGAAGTGGTTGAGTCGAATCCACCACTTACAGTTTTGTCACATACCAAGGTATATATGTAAAGAAACATGTCTGAAAAGAAACAATCTAAGAATATTTCATTACATGTTTTCTCGGATGCCTGTAAGATAAGTTTTGCAGCATGTATTTTCGTTCGGATAGAACAAAATGGACTTGTTTCGTCTCATTTATTACTTGCTAAATCCAGAATTGCTCCAATGAAAGTAATTACTATACCCCGTCTAGAGCTGTTAGCAGCTGTTTTGGGATGCAGGCTATGTCAATCTGTTAAAAAGATAGATCTTTCCAGAAACATAGAAACTTATTTATGGTGCGATTCCAAAGTTGTTTTGACTTGGATTACAACCAAATCTAATTGGAATGTGTTCGTTTCGAATAGAGTAGCCAAAATTCGTACCAATAGTGATGTTAATCGATGGAATTTTGTACCAGGGGATCAGAATATAGCAGACCTTCCATCGAGAGGGTATAGTTCCAAATATTTACTCGAATCCCAGTGGTGGAAAGGTCCTGATTGGTTGAATGAAAAACCCGATACATGGCCTTCTATGACTGAAAAAATTGACGAAAAGGAAGCATATGCCGAATCTAGGAAAAATGAAATTACAACAAACTTGTTGAGCCATGAATATAGTAACTGAAATTCTTCAGAGTTCACTGAATATTTCTCTCAGTATTCGGAAATCGTGAGAATGAATTGACTCAGATTTTATGAAATATCTCATAAAAAGACTGGGAGGAATGTTTCAGAGTTAACGTTTGAGGAGTATGAAGCAGCAGAGATTCGACTCATTCGAATCGTACAGAGTGAATGTTTTAATAAGAAAGAAGAATATATAAATATGCAGATATTTCAAGACGAGAAAGGGCTGTTGAAGAGTTAAAACCAAACTAGTTTGTAGCGAGGAAAATGATAGTTTCAAGTTTCCTATTTTGATGCCTTACAAACATGAAGTCGTGAAAAGGTTGATAGTAGAGCAGCACAAGATTTCGTTACACGCAGGCGTTCAAACTCTTCTTGGACAATTGAGGGAAAGATTTTGGATAATCAAAGGGGGAAAAATGGTTGAAGATATTATTTCTAAGTGTGTCATTCGTAAAAGGTTTGAAACAAAAGCACTAGAAACACCTTTTGCTCCGTTTCCCAAAGAAAGAATAAAGAATTCGGCTGCTTTCGGGGTAACTGGAATTGCTTTAGCTGGTCCTTTATATCTAAAAGAAGGAGAAAAAGCGTGGATTGTTGTTTTCACCTGTGCATTATACAGGGCATGTCATTTCGAAGTAGTTAGATCACTCTCAACAAATGATTTTCTGCTCGCATTTATTGCTCGAAGAGGAAGAATTTCAGTTATTTATTCCGATAATGAAACTAAATCCTTGGGAGCCAATAATCAGTTCAGGACTCTAGACTGGAACGAAATATCCGAGTATTCCACAGTTAACAGAATCAAATGGCGTTTCAATCCACCTACCGCAGCCTGGTGGGGAGGATGGTGGGAGAGAATTGTACGAATTATCAAAGAATTACTTCGGAGAAACTTGGGAAAATCATGTATAATGTACGATGAGCTGGTAACAATCATATGCGATTGTAAAGCTATCATCATTTCACGACCACTAACATATACATACGATAATTCCGATGATCTGATTCCCATAACCCCTGCATTATTCATTCAAGACATTCAGAGTGCCGAAACTCCCGACTAAGATAGTTCAAATAGAGATGGTTTGGAAAAACGAATGAGGTTTCTTCAGAAAATTTTGGATTCTCTTAGGCATCGCTTCAGATGCGAGTATTTGGCGAATCTGGTTCATATAGGTCAGAGAAAATATGGCAAATTGAAAATTGGAGATGTAGTATCAGTTGGCTCGGATAATACAAAACGTATAAGTTGGCCCATGGGACGAATTCTCGAAGTTTACCCTGGGAGAGATAATATTTCGAGAGTTGCAAGAATCAAACTGTCATCAGGAGGAGAAGCAGTTCGTCCATTTCAGAGACTCTACCCTCTTGAAATTTCTAGTCCCAACATAGACCCCATTATTTCTGTTGAACAACAAAGTACCACAGAAAATACCAGTCAAGCTGAAAATTCAGAAGAAATGGAGTCAAACCCGAGCGAGAAAATAGAAATAGTTACGAGAAATGGTCGTTCTATCAAAGCTCCCAATCGTTTTGGTTATTGATTTATTTTGCCAATGCAGAAGGTGGGAGAATGTTGAAGATAAAGGAATTATATATTGTGTTTTCGTTTTCATAGTTTTTGAATACTTTGTATTTTTATGTAAAATGAAAGGGACGATGCTGTCAGATTGACTTGAACTTGAATATATACTGTACCGTATTGTCTATGAAATTTAGATGAAAGCTTTTAACGTCTTTCTTGAGATTACCCCATAACAGATGTGTAACGTAGGTTGTTCGTGAGTTATAGATTCGAAAGCTTGTCGCTTTTGTATTCGACCTGAAAACTTTTTGTGACAAGCTTTCGAATCTATTACTCATGAAACAACCTATGTTACACATCCAAAGAAACAATTTTTTACTTTTTTATGCATTTGAATAAAAGCTTGTCTTTCAAAAAGTTTTTCAATAATTATTTTGTTACTATGTTGTCTGGCGTGATGTTTTTTCAACTACGTAATTCCAATTGAGCTCTGTCGTCGTGCCACCTTGGGCAGTAAAAAAGCGTGTTCTGTGGTATCTGGTTCTGCACAGTGGCTGCCTATGTCGTATTATGTCTCGTTATTGCTGTTTTTGTTTTTTCTCTCCGTGAATTCTTCTCGACGTCTCTGTTCTTTCCCGGACTAGCAGTTCGATTGGAGGGACCCCTGCGATGACGCATGTTGCCTCCGCTGAAAATGTCTATACGCAGCTATCACCCAAAAAAGTAGAAAATGGTTGCTTTGGATGTGTAACGTAGGTTGTTTCGTGAGTTATAGATTCGAAAGCTTGTCACAAAAAGTTTTCAGGTCGAATACAGAAGCGACAAGCTTTTGAATCTATAACTCACGGAATAACCTACGTCACACATCCAAAGCAATTATTTTTTACTATTTTGTTCATTTGAATGAAAGCTTGTCTTTAAAATGGTTTTCAATCAATTATTTTATTCTGTGCTTTTTAGTACTTAAGTACGCCTTACTCTATGCATTTTTGTTAAGGCATCGTTATTATTAGGCCTTTTTTTCCTGTAAGTTCTGAGCTATCAAGTCCTTCATTGAAGAAACCATCTAGAGATTAACTCATCCACCATCTTGGAGTTGCCATCTTCAATTCATGAATTTTAACTGGAAATCAATAATCCTCGACTACATTCATAATCTCCGATTCCAAAAACCCCGACATACCAATTTTGAATCGAATCGGGCCATGATTACAAAACTTGCCCGCTATCTTGACTTGGTCAATGTTGATGAAAAAATCATAATCTCCGACCCTGAGAACCCCCACATACCAGTTTTAAATATAATAAGATCATAATTACAGAGATCATCAGCCATCTTGGAGCCGCCATTTTGATTTCATGAATTTCGAAGGAAAATTCATAATTTCTGACCCTCACATACCAATTTTGAATCGAATCGGACCATGATCACAAAACTTGTCCGCCATCTTGAATTTTTGAAAATTTCCGAAAACCCCCACATACCAATTTTGAATCGAATCGTACCATAATCACAAAACTCGTCCGCCATCTTAGAACCACCATCTTGGAGCCGCCATTTTGTTTTTCCCTCTAACAAATGTTATAATACATTGTCACCGGAATAATGACCAGCTGCCAAATTTCAGCGCAATCAGATGTCGGCAAGTGCTCCAAAAACGGATAAAAAAATTTGACATACGAACGAAGCAAGTTAAATAAAAGCTTGTGAAAATGATGAGAAACCAAGAAACCGGGACACAAATCACAAGTTTCGTAATAAGAATAATGAGATACAAAGAAGAAAATGGGAGAAACACAGAAAGGTATATTATCCCTTGTCTATCCCTTTCATTGATGGACAAGTGATAAAATACGCCGCTTGCAACTGAAGTAAATATCTACGGGCGGTTCCAGGAGCAGGAGCGGATGGTGCCCATGAAGGGTTTGTTCCCTCGACCAAAAAACAAGCGGACAGCGGTGCCCAAAATTTTGTCAAATTTGTCAAAAGAAATAAATTTTTTTGAATTTTTATTTAAGAATTTTCAACCACCGTGATTTTTTTATGAACAGAAATTATACACTTGTCTTTCACGAGTGTGAAAAGTATTTTTTAAGCAAATTTTTTAACGGCAAAAGAGTTTACTACCCTAGAGAATGAAACGATTGAGTTCTTCTTTATCACCCATAATACCCTAACTTTTCAGGAGAAATTATTGATTACCCATGGGAAAAACATTTTTTTGTATGGAGTATTAAGGAACCAATAATGTAGAATTTGTTTTCCTTTCTATTCAAGGGATGGAAAGAAGAGGGGGAGGAAAAAGGTGTATGAAAATTGTCATACATAATAGTTATCATCCCAACATGTGTGGATGTACTCGCTTTCCCGCATGTGGGGGCCGTTATCTTTACGCATGAGTTAGGATTAAAAAATTCCATTAGAGACAATTACCAGAATGTTGGTATTGTTTTTTATATTTGTCTTCAGACTTGTCTGGTAGTAACTCCAAATTTGCGATACTTGGTAGCATCTAGAATATCTTCTGGAATTTCTTGAACTGAGGAACATGTAACCCTTTTTCTTTTCGTCACAGGGCACGATGAAGAATATCACCATTTTTTTATTTTTACCTTACAATACTCTATTAAATAACTCTATTAAAAATTAAAAATTATGGTAAAAATATTTTTTTGATACGTCCTATAGTTTTCGAAATATTTAATTGTTTAGCTAGGCGTGCGACGACGCGGAGTCATCGGCCGCTGTGACGTCACTGTACAACGGTCGGTCAGTGCGTGCTCTGCTTCCGAGCTGTGTGTATGAAGTTTGCGTCGAAAATTGATAAAAATGTCGAATCCAAAAACTAGAAAATCGTGTATTGTGCCAAAGTGTTTAAATAAAACTACTAATGCACCCGAAAAGTTGTTTTTTATTGTTGCTTTCGAACCTAACAGTCGAAAGAAATGGATGCAAATCATGATGTTCTGGGGTGATTCGGCATTTCACTGTACAAATATCTCTTTTAACTTTTACATATCCAATAGCGTCGTCGCCGAAGCTGTTTCTAGCCGATCTAAAATAAAATAAACATAAGTTGATCTTATATATAAAAAATAAAATACGGTAAATAAAAAGGTACTCTACACATGCACTCTGAATATAGGGAAAATACTTTCCTCACGTGTTTTGGCCTCCTGAACACGAATCCGGAAGAAAAATGCGGCGGTCTCATACCAGTCCCGAGTTAGAAAACTTAAAGAAAAATACCTCATTTTCAAGCACCGTTTCCTCGCACAAAAATCACTCAAAATGCCCCTTTTTTTTTACCAGCATTAACAATACACCCTAAATCACTTATTTTCGGCCCAACTTTGCACAAAATATTGTCGTTTTAATCGAAAAAATACTCTTTCTTACACAGTTCCAAATGAAGGAATGTCATACTTTGACAGATGGAATTTAGTAACTTTGCCTTATTTTTCATGTTGGTGATAAGTGAATCCCCGCCAACTTCTCGAATTCAAATGTGAGCAATAGTTTCCCCTTCATTTATATGTGCAATTGTTGTTGGCGGTGATTAATTTATTACCAACATGAAAAATAAGGCAAAGTTACTAAATTCCATCTGTCAAAGTGTAACATTTCTTTATTTGAAACTGTGTAAGAAGGAGGATTTTTTCGATACAAACGACGATATTTTGTGCAACGTTGTGCCGAATATGAGTGTATTGTTTATGCTGTTAAGAAGAAGAAGGCATTTTGAGTAATTTTTGTGCGAGAAAACGGTGCTTGAAAATGAGGTTAATTTTTTTTTTAAAGTTCTCTAGCTCGGGAACGGTATGAGACCGCCGCATTTTCCGGATTCGTGTTCAAGAGGCAAAAACACGTAAGAAAAGTTATTTTCCTATATTCGGAGTGCATGTGTAGAGTAACTTTATATTTACCTAAAATACATAAAATGCACTTATCCACGATCACATTAAAGAGGAAATTAATATGAGAGGTTTTTCATCTTAGCTCAATAATATTAAATAGGTGTAGTCGCGTGCATCCTAATAATAACCTACTTTTGAAAAAAATATTTCATAGATTCAAATTTTTAAAAGTTTTGTACCTCTGGTACATAATGTTTAGGTGAGGTTTACTGTGTTAATTTTTTATAACATTACATATTAAAAAAATACAAAATGTAAGTCATGAAACTATGTAGGCATTCTTCCTCCTCAGGAACTTAATGTCAAGTAAGATGGTCATAGTATCAATATGACGTATGACGTACATTTATAAAACTCTAGTAATGAGAAATATGTACTTATAGGGAGTCAAAAGATTTATGATAAAGTGTAAAATGTTATTAAGTAATATTTACTTTTAAATTTTTACTCCTCGCATTTCGGCGGCCAAGAAATCGGAGTTATTTGAAAAATAGTGGGCAACCATTAACCCGTCAATTTCAGGCAAGATATCAGATTTTCCTTTTTCAAAACCGTCATCCATATCTAATATTATACTTATAACACTATTGTAACACTGATTAACATAAAAACTGAAGGTGAAAACGTTATTGTGGTCGAACATCCGATAGCAAAGCAATGATTGAGTGAACGGTGAGAACGTTGTGTTGTGAAATGACGTCACGCGAGCATGGCGCGCTCACTCGAAATATTTGAATAGAACGGAAACTGAAATTGTTGTAACTTCAACACTACTCGCTTGATTGAAATGAAACAAAAACATGTGTATTTCTAAACATTCAGGCTACACGTTCATAAAGTTTCAAGTCATTCAACAGACCCAGTGACATTCTTCATTGCGGCGGCTTCTCTTTATAGTTCGGGAGCGGGCGTGGTCCTGAAAGGCATGATGTAACTAGATTTGAATATATGAATTTTTGTTTCTATTTGAGCGCCACTTATTCCAAGGCAGAACTAAGAAAGAAAGAAAATTCAACATGTTATAAATTAAACTATATATTGGGTTCAATGACTTAGTACTATGAATTTTCATACAAATAGAGATGGACTGGAACTATTTGAGTTTTAAAGTTCATTTACAATTTACTTTGGTACCCATATACCGGGTAACACAGGATATCGGGCCACCCCTGTAACGGATTTTTCTGGAATTCGGTACAGTTATATAAGCAACCATTTCGGATTCGATCACATCACAATCCATTATGGCGGACTTCCGGTTTTTTGCAAATGCCAGCAACTTTGTTTTTTCAAATATAACACCTGTATATTTTTACAAATTCAAGTTCAACAAGTCAAATCAAGTCCAAACCTTATGTCAAAGTAATTTTTCTGAAACAATTGAAATTAAAATTGGGTTTTTATTTTACCCCGTGGATGAATGAGATTTGGTCAAGGCTATTCACAATGAGTCGCACATAACAGAGAAACATTATTTTTTCTGAAAAATTATTTTTTGTGTCATTTATTGATGAATCAATTCAGTCACATCACATTTTGATCAAAAAAATTTTTTTTTCAAATGAAACCCCTATGGGCCACCTACCTGTCTCTCTAGAACATTCATTAAGGAAAAAAATGACATATCATTTTTGTATTTCGGTACAGTAACAAATTATATACATTCAAAAACCTACAACTAGTTCAAGAGTTTCCTTGCAGTTCGAGTAATTTTTCAACTTAGTAAGCTGTGGCAAACAACATTTCTGAATATTGTCAACTCATTGTGTTTCGCTGTCATCTTTCATCTCAACTCTCGAAAATTAGTTAACTTCTGGGAATTAGTTTAGTAGAAATGTAAAATCAAAATTATAGGTTCACAAGAAGTGAACAGGTTGATATGTTATTAATTTACGGAGAATGTCTTGAAAACATTGTCGCCGCTTGTCACTTATACGCTGAACAACGATACCCACACAGAAGACACCCACAAAGAACCTTTTTTAAAAAAAGTGGAGAGAAGGTTCTCAAAAGAACCCAACAGTGGAGAAGATGATCGTAAGTTAGGAGGCAGAAATGAACGTTTAGCTTATGTCGATTTTGATCCAACCGATTCGACGCGGGAATTGGAATACCAATGCAATGTCAGTCAAGAAAACGCTAGAAGAAGAAACACACTATTATTGTGCTCATAAGTATAACTCACACAATTAGTTGACGATATTCAGAAATGTTGTTTTCCACAGCTTACTTAGTTGAAAAATTATTCGAACTGCCAGAAAACTCATGAACTAGTTGTAGATTTTTGAATTTATACAATTTCCTATTGCACCGAAATACCAAAATAATACATTCATTACAGACAGACAACAATACATATCCTACAATAACGTGGTCTACAGGACTACTAAAATTAAACATAGTGTTCCTCAGGGTTCAGTATTGGGGCCACTGTTGTTCATAATCTATCTGAATGATCTACCAACTTTCCTAGATATTGCAGATGTGTTCATGTACGCAGACGATTCAACATTTCCAATAAGAGACAAGAATCTAGAAGAGATAGATAGGATGTCAGGTGAAACACTGTCGCGAAGTGAAGCTTACTTCAACGCAAATATCCTATTCTTGAATGAAAATAAAACCAAAGGAATAACCTTCTATAAAAATAAAGACACAGCAAATGATTCATCAGTCAAGTTACTAGGTTTCCACATAGATCCTGACCTAAACTGGAAAGAACACATCCAGGAATTGCAAAAAAAGCTATCCAAAAGTCAATTTCTATTGAGAAATCTCAGAGAAATAATGTCAATTGATGTACTGAAAACCGTGTACTATGGTATGGTCCACTGTCATTCAATGTACGGAGTATTACTATGGGGCACAAGCTCTAAGTGTCACCAGTTATTAATAAGTCAAAAAAAAATTGTTAGAACTATGGCAAAGGCTGGTCCGAGGGAACATGCCAAACCATTGTTTATGAAGATGCAAATTTTAATAGTTCCATGTATATATATCACAGAAGCCATCTTATGGATACACAAAAATAAAAATGCGAATACTACGGGAAGCGAAACTCACAAGTACAATACTCGCAACAAAGACCTGTATAGACTGCCTCGAGTGAACTACTCCAAAACAATGAAGCAAACAGACTATCTACCAATTGAACTGTACAACCTTATACCGGCGAAGTGGAAGTCTTTATAAAAAATTTAAACACCACGTGAAGAAATCACTGCTTGCAAATCCACTTTATATAATTGAAGATGTCTTCTCCCATGTATGGATATAATATTTCCTTCTCAGTCTAGGGCTTTATTAATAGCCTAGTTTTATTTCTAATATATGTATATGTGTGTATATCTGTGTGTAAGTATGTATATACATGTGTATATGTATGTGTAGATTTGTATATGTGTATGTGTCTATGTATGTATATAAACTACTTCTAGGATCGAAAACTGTATTGTTATATTTGTACATATTTTACTACCTATATTTTTTCTTCTCTTTACTACTGTTGTTTTGACGTACCTACACAATTATGTTGTGAACTTGTATCATAAACATTTTTTAAACATAAATTATGCAGATTTAGAATCTATTACTTCACAATCCTTTATTAATTTACTTGAATCTTTTGACCTTAAAATGCATGTTGACTCTCCTACTCGTATAACACACCAAGGCATGTCTACTATTGACTATGTATGTAGCAACCTAGATGTTAACTTTATTAATTGCTCTGTAATCTCACCAGGTTTGTCTGATCATGAGGCTATACAGTTCACAATGAAACTTGATCCAATTAATAAATGTAAGAAAGTTAGGTATGGAAGAATCTACAGTGCTGCAAACTATAATAGGTTCTACCAAAACTGTCTCCTAACTAACTGGAATCATATTCTGGAAATGAATGATTCATTTTTTGCACTTTATAACCATCTTGTAGGTACTTTCAATGAATCGTTTCCTTATCAAAAGATAAAAGCAAAACAAGAAAAACAGTGGCTAACTAAAGGCATAAAAATATCCTCACGAAACCTACGCTCACTTAATTATATAAAAAAATTCACCAACATTGAATCATTTCATATATATGTGAGGAAATATAGAAACATCTATAGGCGGCTAATTAAATATGCAAAAATGAACTTTTATCAGAAAAGGATTTCCGATGCAAAAAATAAAGCAAAAGAGGCTTGGTCTATAGTAAACGACCTTACAGGAAAGAATGCACAATCTCGAGTAAACACAATACCTGCAGATATACTGAACAAATATTACTGTTCAATAGCTGCAAAACTAACAAAAAATACTTCAATTCCATATGATCCCTCATACACCTAGAAAAAATCGTCACTAATGAAAAACTAATCTTACATGCCACAGATATCAGTGAACTAAAGGAGGTGATAAGATCTATAAAAAATTAAAAGTCTTCGGGAATCGACGAAATTTCAATAAAAATTTTCGAAAATCTTCCCATTGAAGCTCTGCATGCTTTGGTTGCGGTAATAAATCAATCTTTCGAGGATGGCATATTTCCAACTTTCCTAAAAACATCGGTCGTTATTCCACTTCACAAAGGTGGAGATCCAGAGGATCCCTCGAATTTTCGCCCCATTTTCCTCATTCCTCCGCTAGCAAAGCTGATTGAGAAACTGGTGAAAAATCGTTTAACTGAATTCTTGTTACGAAATAATATAATTAATAGTAAGCAGTTTGGGTTCCAATCCAAGAAGAGCACACATGATGCCATATTCTCATTCCTATATGGAGTATATAACAACATCAATACTAAAGATGTGACTGCAGCAGTTTTTTGTGATTTATCCAAAGCTTTTGACTGCGTAAATCATAAAATTCTGCTGCATAAGCTGCATCATTATGGCATCAGTGGAAATACTCATAGATGGTTTAATTCCTATCTCACAAGTAGAAGTCAAATTGTTAAGTCTACAACAACTTCGTTGCCAGCTGACATAAACAGCGGAGTACCACAAGGATAAGTATTAGGCCCTATACTGTTTCTACTGTACATAAACGATTTGGCTTCTATGGATATAAAAGGCCAATTCACACTATTCGCGGATGATACCACGATACTATGGACTGATCAAAATAGTTCTGATCTTCACAAAACTATCTGTTCGGATATTATTAAAATCAAAGATTGGTGCGACTCTAACCTCCTGTCTCTCAATATCTCTAAAACTAATATTGTATCATTCCGATGTAGTATTGACAACATACCTTTGACTTCAAATCAAAGTTTCATTGAGAACAGAACTTACGCCAAATTCCTTGGGGTTAGTATAGATAATAAATTAAAATTTAATGATCACATTGCATCTCTTAATAAAAAACTTGCTTCAGGATGCTATGCAATTAGAATGACCTCAAATGAATTGGGCTTAACTGCAGCAAAAAGCGCTTATTACGCACTAATAGAGTCACACTTAAGATATGGAATCCCATTCTGGGGCGTTTGTACTAAAACCCAATTTGAGTCAGTTTTTTTTCTACAAAAAAGAGCACTCAGATACCTGTGCAAAGTCCGACGACGGGACTCTTGCAGGCCTTTATTTGCGACGAACAAGATTTTAACTGTTTATGCTATCTTCATTTTAGAATCAGTTTGTCTATTACACAAACATAGAACAAATTTTCCCTCTGCCACCTTTACCTATGCCACCCGACATTCCAATGATCTCAGACTACCTTTACCTACATCATCCCTCATTAAGGACTCGATTGTGTTTAATGGCCTCAACCATCTACCACATCACTTGAAAGCTTTGGATTACATTCGTTTCAGAAAAACTCTAAAAGACCTCCTCAGTGTTAGACCCTATTATAGTCTGCAAGAGTTTTACAATGACAGTTTTTGAAAATATTTTTGTAGCTTTTTACCTTTATACTCTTTTCTTTTATTATATTTTTATATTTTATAATTTACATGACATTGCCGTTTTATACTTTGTAGTGCATAGTCTTTCTTTTTTATTTTTTGTGTTGTTCTGTGCCCTACAATTTTAATTTCTCGAGATACTAACGGACTGTTTCCATAAATAATTTTAATACCACTTCTTTCCTTAACGATAAATTATTTTGTCAATAAGATTACTTTCTTTGGACAATAAAGCATATATTATTATTATTTCACACAATTAACATATCCACCATAAGTTTTAATTAGCAGAAGGTAGTCAGAAATTTTCATTTGTAAATTGGAAATCTTTTATACATGTTTTATTTTTATATGTACTATCTAAGTTATTTTATATAAGTTTGATGTCTTACTCTATGGAGATATTGTGTATTGTTCTTTTACTGATTGTTATCTGTTAATTGTATATCTTATTAGCTTTGTCGACAAGTGTTATACTTATGACAATAAAGTATATTTGATTGATTGATTGTAATTATCTGAAGGTCAATAAATATCTCATCTTATCTTATCTTATCTTCTTTAATGAATGTTCTAGAGTGACAAGTAGATGGCCCATAGGGGTTTCATTTTGAAAAAAATGAATTTCTGATCAAAATGTGATGTGACTGAATTGATTAACCAGTAAGTGACACAAATAATAATTTTTCAGAAAAAATTAAGTTTTTCCGTTATTTGCGACTCATTGTGAATAGTTTCGACCAACTCTCATTCATCCACGAGGTAAAATAAAAAAACTATTTTAATTTCAATAAAAAAAAATACATTTGACATAAAGTTTGGACTTGTTTTGAACTGTTGAACTTGAATTTGTAAAAATATACAGGGTGTTCCATTTGAAAGAATAAAAGTACTGGCATTTCCAGAAAAACCGGAAGTCCGCCATATTGGATTGTAATGTGATCAAATCCGAAATGGTTGCCTCTATAACTGTACCAAATTCCAGAAAAATCTGTTCACGAATGCAGAAGTTACAGGGGTGGCCCAATATCCTGTGTCACCCGGTATAGCTATATTTGGTTTACACTTTTGTTTGTACTAAAATACAGTTTTATATGAAGCTCAGCTGAACTATGTTACGAAGATTGATAGGATATCTCGCCGCGAAATTATTGACTGGTAGGACTGGCACTTTGGTGATATTAAATGGAAAGATCTAACCTTATGGGCTTTTGCCGCCCTTCCCTTTATGTTGTCTGGAATGGTGTGCAACGAATGTTGCTTTGGAGCCCGTTTCTGGGTGATGACAGTTTTTATTTGTTCCCCAAATAATTTTCCAACTTGTGTGGGATCGAACATAAACTCTATACGTGACCTACGTAACTCTTCTCAATATGAAATTTGTGATAGGGTTGAGAAAAAAGGCCGGCAAATCTAATATTAATTTTTGCTACATTATTATCGGTCCTTCAGAATTTACAAAGTTCAACTCCCCAAATGGGGCTGCTCAAGATCGGTTCTACCGAAAAACAATTTGGCGGCGGCGCCTCCTTCTGAGGTTGTAAATAAAATATCGATTACTCCTACCTACAAGGTGGGCAAACATTTTTAAATTGATTTCTGATGCCGACATGATTTCTGAAAGCTACTACAGTAACCCGTTTTGCGTTTCATATAATTGCTCAAATTAATCCCTACGTACCTAAGCTAACTTCTTTGACGATATAATCTACTGTTACACTCATAACGACATTTCTTTTGAAAAAGACTTTGAACGAGTTGGAAACCAGAAATGATGACCATGACTATCTTGATGACATTTTCAACTAACTTCAGAATTGAGAACTGATGTTTCTTGATATGTTTTTCGAGTAACCTTCCACAGTCTGAAAATGAAAATATAATCAGGAAAATATAAACAAGTGTAGAAAGGGCAAACTGATTAGTTCACCCCGATGAGTTACTGCGTTCACCAAATTATATTTCCTATAGAAAATTCAGAAGATACTTCTCTATATAGTTTTTGACTGACGTTTCGGGGACTATATCTGCCCCCGTTCTCGAAATCTTCTAAATCTCCTTCAATTGTTTTAATAATTTGGATTATTTCTTGCAGAGTCTCTTCCGCTTTTTCAACTGATGGTTGGCATGTCAACAAATTTAGGGTGGAAAACAATTCTCACACACTTTTCCCACCGTGCGGGTAGGTGAGTCTGTCAAAACGAAAATGACTGCGGGAAAAAGTTGATTTGCTCTTGCTTGTAGAAAGTATAGTTTTCTTGATCTTGACTATTTGTTTCTCAATTTGACGTCGATGAATTCCAGGATCTTGAAATTTCTTGAATAATGCAGTTAAATAGCAGAGATTTATAAATTAATGTTAGAAAAATATTTATCTTAGTTATACTAGGAATTAGTTATGGCCGTCCGAGTGTAGACATCGTTTACGTGAGCTCCGAAGAAATTGAGTTATTTCTGTGGGATTTTAACATTCGAAGCAGCTAGTTCTGGATCACTATCAGTAAAAGTGTTCGTACAGAGAATAGTGCAATGTGTGGGACCCATCCTTTCAAATAGAGCGAATAATTTGATAATAATCACAATTAAATTGAAAGTTCTGTACATTGCTACATATTTCCTGATAATGAGTCAAAAAACAAGAAGTGTAAGTGTAACTGGAGTGGTGGACGAAAATTTTTTAGAATCCATTATATTGAATAAACTCGCACCAAAGATAAACACCAAAATTGAGGAACAAATACAAAATATTGGCAAGAACTTCGAGTCTATAGAAGAAAAACTAGATGACTTGTTATCAAGATGTACTAATATGGAAATAGAAGTGAAGACAAATGAAGAAGAAATCCGAAAAGTTGCTGACCATGTGAATCAGATTGAATTAAAAAATAGGGAAAATTCCCTAATTGTATCAGGTATACAAGAAGAGGAAAAAGAGGATCTAATATCTAAAGTGCTATGCTTATTTAATGACGCCATGAAAATTAAATGCACTCAGTGGGAAATTTATAATATATATAGGATTGGTAAACATAAAGAAGGACAAGCATATCCGAGGTCAGTTATTGTTACTTTTGTGTCACTACTGAAGAAGAAAGAAATATTCAACGCAAGAACAAACTTAAAGGGTGCACCCATTTTTGTAAATGAAAATTTAACAGATGGGGCATACAAGCTCTTGAAAGCCGCAAAAGTAAAATATGGAAGTCGTTCAGCATGGTCTATGAATGGCAGAATTTTCGTGAAGAGTGACAACGCTGTCAGGTTGATCCAGAATGTGAAGGACTTGACCAAGTAGAAGAAAAGGACTTTTTATCAAGAACGATTCTTTTTTTCAGTAATATTTTATTCTGTTTTTCTCCTTCTCAGTTTAAAGAATAAATCTGCTCTCTGCTAAAAGCCCAATTACAGGATGGGAAAGGTCTATTGTAATTTAAAGTATTCAAAAATAGCCTTCACATATTTCTTATTGCAGATAATATTTTGTTACAGTTATTTTTTCATTTATAATTTATTTTTAAGATTTGGAAGTTAAGATTAGAATTTACCTTCCTTCAAGTAGGGTTCACTTCTTAATATACAGAAACAAAATTTATTTTTTTTGAAAAATTATTATATTAATTTGTCCTTTAACACAACTAACTGGCTTGTTAATAAAAAATATTTCAATGAGAAGTATTTCGTAATGGATTGTTACTACGTTTTTGATATGAAATATCTTGAATGAAATTTCGCTTGATGGCAGTTATTCTGATTTTAAATGAAAATATTTTAGGGTAGAGTGTGAGTTCACATAAGACTCAGTATGTCGAAACTTACTTATATTTATTTCCAAAACTGTAGAGGATTGAACACTAAATGTTCTGAATTTTTCAGGAACTCATTGATTGGTGATTTCGATATAATAATAGCAGTAGAAACATGGTTACAGGATGGAGTGAATGATGGAGAGGTAATAGATGTAGGAATTTTCAATTTGGTAAGATGCGATAGAAATTTAGAAATTTCAAATAAAAAAACCGGTGGTGGTGTTTTTCTAGCAATTAAAAAACAATATAAAGTATTAAAAGTTATCAAAAAACACACATTTTTTGAGGCAGTTATAGTTGAAATTAAAGTAAAAGGTTGCAGGTACGTTTTTTGTGGGGTATATATTCCTTCTGGAAGTTTGATTAACGTGTATGAATCAATTTTAGAATTTTTACAAAATAATATAAAAATATCCGATAATGTTTACCTCTTTGGAGATTTTAATATACCTGATATAACTGGAATTAACTATAATAAAAACATATCAAACGAAATACTAGAAAGTTTCCATGATTTTATGGATTTAATGGCTTCACATTATATAATAACATAAAGAACAGTCATGGTAGAACATTAGATTGTAATCTCTTCGGAAAATAATTTACATAAGTGTACAGTTAATAGGGATTTTGTGCCAATTGTTAAAGAGGATGAATATCATCCTGCTCTTGAAATTTGTATTAAAAATATAACTAATGGGGAGATCTGTAAAAACATGAATAATATTACTGAAAATTGTACAAGCTACAACTATAAAAAAGCCAACTTTAACGGAGCGTACCAGGGATGCAAGTTGGGATATGGTACTGAACGAAAAACTAGATGTGAACCGAGCGTTAAATCATTTTTATAGAATTTGGAATAACATTATGGAAAAATGTGTGCCAAGATATGTTCATTACAAAAAACCTAAGATGTATCCCATTTGGTTTACAAACAACATGAAAAGTAACTTAAAAGAAAAAGAGAGGTATAGAAAACTAAAAAATATTTCCAGTTATTTTAATGATAAATACATAGAAGAGAGTTAACTAAGCTTATAAAAAGTGAAAAAAAGAAATATAATAATAAACTAGAGCAGGAAGTAACTTCTGATATAAACAATTTTTGGAATTATATAAAGTATAATAGGAGAAATTCGAATAGTGATAAATTCATATATAACGGAGTAGAGGTAACAGAGGAAAAAACTGCAGAATCATTTGCAACATTTTTCTCGTCAGTGTATGCGGACAAAAAAGCCTCTTACCATTTGCTTTTTAATTCTGACTCGGACGTAACAAATAATACATTCGTATTGAATTCAGTTAGTGAGTCAGACTTTGCTGATGCACTGAAATAGCTAAAACCCAAAAAGTCAGAGGGGTCTGATGGAATACCACATTATATATTAAAGGCCTGTGGTGAGTGGGTAAGGCAGCCACTGATACATATTCATAACCTTATTTTAAAAACTAGTATATTTCCCTCAGCCTGGAAAACAGGATTGGTATGTCCCATATTTAAGTCCGGTGATAAAATGAATATCGAAAACTATCGACCTATTTCAATTATGTGTGCCCCTGCCAAACTTTTGGAACATATATTATATTGTAAATTGTATACGCATGTTGAAAATTATATAGTACCTCACCAACATGGATTTATGTCAAAAAAATCATCTAATACAAATCTGTTTCTTTTCAGAAATAATGTATTTGAGTCAATGAAATGTAAATCTCAGCTCGATGTTATATATACTGATTTCAGCAAGGCATTCGATGAAGTCGATCACGACATATTACTAAAGAAATTGGGTAGTTTTGGATTATCATATAACTTCGGCTATTCAAAAGTTATCTAGAAAACCGATATATAATGACTAAACACAACGGAAATACATCGCGGAAATTTGAGGCAAATTCGGGAGTGCCACAAGGCTCCAACCTTGGGCCGCTTCTTTTTGTACTTTTTATTAATGATTTGCCTAAAGTACTAGTGTTATCAGATGGCCTTATATTCGCAGATGACTTCAAAATATCAGAAAAAGATAGAAACAGTGAGAGATTGTGTGATGTTACAGAAGGACATTAATAGGGTTTCAGAATGGAGTTCTGAAAATGAATTATATTTCAATCTAGTCAAATGTTTTGTGTTAACTATAACGCGCATTAAGCAACCGTGTCTCTTTAATTATTTAGAGGGGGGTCAAAGCTTACAACGATGTACTGAAATCAAAGACTTAGGCATAACCTACAACAGCACATTCTCATTTGCCATACACATTGAAAATATTTTAAAGTCAGCTAATAAAATGTTAGGTTTTATAATAAGACAATCTCAGATCTTTAATAATATTAACACACTTAAACTTTCGTACTATAGCTTGGTTAGGAGCAAGTCAGAGTTTGGCTCATTAATTCGGTTCACGGAATCTCAAAGTATTTGAATAAATTAGAAAAAATTCAAAATAAGTTTTTAAGGTTACTCTATTTTAAAAAACATCACGTATACCCTAACTACCAGACAATAAGAAGTACAACTCTTAGGAATGAATTCAAGATATTATCTCTAGAAAATAGAAGACAACTCTCAGTATTGGTATTTTTATATAATATTATAAATAATAGAATTAGCTCCCCTGAACTTTTGGCCTCAATTAGATTTAACGTGCCACCTAGAAGAATGCGCCAGGTTCCAATGTTTAATATTCCTCCATCATTTAACATTTCGAGATCACCTACGGTAAACATGTTTCGACTTCGAATCAATTCAATGCATTAATAGATCTAGAATGGACAGTTTCTACTAGAGTTTTTCGTAAAACAATCTTGGAGCATTTAATACTGATATCTCTGTGAAGAACTTTAGAGGTTGTATCAATTCTCATACAATTCAATTAATTTAGGAAAAATTATACGAATATGATTATATATTTACATATAACTAATTCTCTTAGGTGTCTACATTTTGTGAATCTTATAAATTCTGAAATTTTATTTTATTATGTAAAAAGTTATTAATTTGCACAATGTATCTAATTACATATTTATTCATGTAATAAAACCGTAAGGTTTGTATGAATAATAAATAAATAAATAAATAAATAAATTGTACGATCTAGTTTCGTTTTGATACAAGCTCTAGTCATATGGTCCGATCTGCAGATTCGTTTATACTGGAATTATGGTTACGTTTTCAGTACATGTGGATATTTTCTCTGTCATCTTCAGTTACCCTTCCCCTTCATTCATAATTGCAAATTAATGAATACATTATAAAAAAATCTGAAATAGTAAGTAAAAAGTTGTTGTGTGAAATTATTCCCCTCTAATTAATATATACATTTATTCTGATAGTTACAAACAGATTAGACGCGAAAGAAAAAACTGTACCAATTCTTTCATTCACTCGATAATATTTCTAATTGGGGTACTAGAACTCATAAGATGGGTAGATTCATGAAATGTATAATTGTTTTCTTAAACAAAATATTCGAACGTCGATATCCTAGTTCAATGTCAAATCATGACACAATTGATATTTCAAGCATTACAGCAATTTGGGCTCATCATCTACTGTTCCTTCAATTGATTTAATTGAGGCATCTTCAGGACTTCCAGCGTTATTCGATTCACTTTTTGTCTTTTCGTTTTCCCGTAATATTTCGCTAGAGTTTTTACAGCATTTTTCTGCAAAATCTCGGGTCGAGAAACAATAGTGTTTGTGTGTTTGAGGAACTCTGAACTGACATCTCTGCTCTTATCATTATTATTAGTCTTACCTCCTATATTCAGCACGGCGTCACCGTGCTGATTTTTTCTTCAGGCTTCACATCATGTGCTACTTACTTTCTATAGTCAAGCATTATCTGAGAGCGGTCCATATATCCGTGTGATCTCACCAACATAGTCTGATCTGTCAGTTCTGAATAAATGAAATCAGTGAGAACACATGAACAATATACCATGTGATATTTCTTTCAACGCATTTGAATAAAACATCAGAAATCAGTTTCAGTAACAAAATATTTCTAAGAACGAATGGTTCGTCAAGATTTTTCAAATGGATCTTCTTGCCATGATTTCGCCAGAGAGTTTTTGGAATTCAAACATAAACCTGCATCCCTTGCCAGGGATTCCAATATAGTTTATCATTCCTAAGAGGACTACTTCAAGAGATCTACTTAATTTCATGTATCATATTTTCTCCCAACTAAAGTTGTTTTGTTTCATTTTCCTCTATCACAGAAGTAATCTTTTCATTATTATCCAGTAAGATTGAAACAAAGATAATGTTTTGTTATTTTCATTAAAATTAGATCCATATTTGAGCTTTCAATCAGGTCATTCTTCGAAAATGTATGCCAAGCAAAATCAACGAGTAAATATAAACAAACATCTAGGTGGAACGGCAAAAACGAGAATTTGTGACTCCGGAAACCGATATTTCATACCATATATAAAATCTTATGAGGGTTTTACTGCATTGCCTGGAGAAATTACTATAATTATTGAAATCCGTGGGCAATGCCGATAATGAAATGAAAAACAAATCAGCTTCACTTTCTTGACTTGAAATCATTCAGAACTCATCTCCGTAACGAGAGCAATATTTTTAAATTGTCCATAGGTAAACAACAATTAAATAATCTTGACTTTTCACTTTCATGCACATTCAGTCAGCCCGAATGAGGAAATATCCAACTATCCATGTCTTCCAACCCAGATGCGATCATTATTGTTCTCCAAAGAAGTATAATTATAAAAGTAAAAACAAAATTAAATCGATTTCCGAGTCGTGTTCAGAAAGAATAATCATTTCAATTATATTTCAAAACAGAATTGATTAGATCACAATGGATGTTATTTCCGCAAATAATATCCACATTAATTTTCAATGGAGAGTTATTAGATTAATGAGAAGCAGGAAGATAACAGTACAGCATTTGTTACATATTTCTCATGTATAGATGTAATATCTATCATAGTCGTACAGTGAATTTTAGAGGGATTTTTCAAAAACTGTAAGCTGTTTTCAAAAAAGATTCAAGTGACATTAAGCTCAAACGTACTCTGCTTGAATGCAAAAATGTATATATCATCTATTTGTCATAGTCGTACTGGGATTTTCAGGAGGATTTCGAACGAACTAGAGGATACAAAATTTTGGCAAGATACTATTTTTTGTAGATTATGCTCAAATTCGAAGAGGTATATCCAGTTGGTTGCATATTTTAATTTTCACATATTTCTCATGAGTGGATGTGATATTTATTATAGTCTCACTAATATTCTTAATACTAATTTTTTGAAGACGATCCAACTGAAATTTTACACAAAAATCTTTTCTAATCAGGTCATATTAAAATTCGGGGATTTGACCATTTTTCTACATATTACGATATTTCTTATATTTAGATGTAATAACTATTATTGTGCCAGTAGATCCAAATAAAATTTATCAGGAAAATACAACTTGTTAAATTTTTTTACAAATTTGAATTTGTTACATGTTTCTCAAGTATCATTTATTATAGTTTTACTAGAATTTTCAAGTTCTAACAAACTAGAAACCTCATTCTTGAAGCGATTTCAAATTAAATTGTGCACGAAAATTCTTTGTGAATACATCATGCCTTAATTCGAAGATTTTACGTATTTCAAATTCAGTACATATTTCTCATATAAAGATGAAATATATATTATAGTACTGTGGTACTAGAATTTTCAGGAAACTGAGTGCAACATTTTTAAAGACGATCTGAATGAACTTATTTGTGATTAAATCTATCTATACATATATAACTGACTGACTGACTGATATACGATCAACGCCCAGACCAAACCGCTGGACCCAAAGAGCTGAAATTTGGACAGCGTATTCCTATGATAATATAAATAACCACCAAGTTTTTCTGATATTCTATTCCTAAAGCGGTGATAAGGGGGGTGAAAGTGAAAGTACCGTTAGTTTTAAAGTTAGAGTCATGAAACTTGGTATTTGGGCCATTCTTTTCAAATGATGAAACATATATTTCAGAGTTTTTGTAAATCAACCCCGGGGGGTTAAAATGGGGGTCGAAAGTGTGTATAGGAGTATCTTTAGTTCTAAAAGAGTTGGGGCCATACAAATTGGTAGTTGACAAATGAAGAAATACGAATTCCAGTGTTTTTAGAAATTCAACCCCTAAATTGTGGAATGATTGGTGGAAGTTTGTATGAGGGTTCCGTTAGTTCCTACGGTCATAAAAATTTGAGATCTGAATTAAAAATAAAGAAATAAGTGTTTCAGTATTTTTAGAAATTCCACCCCCAAAGGAATTGAAGTGTATAGGTGTTCCGTTAGTTTTCAATGTGTAATAGTCGTCACAAAGCATTACTTTTGCTGTCTAATCAATTATGCCACCCAAACGAAATACCAGGAATTGGAAGCGGGCTAAGCCACAGGCATGAGCTAGATGGAATAACACAGAGAAAACAGGAAAAAAAAACAAATTGTACGCGGATGAAGTAGCGGCTACCAGCTTGTTATATATAAAATTCGAAGATGGATTGAGGCGAGCCTTTGGAAGGTGTGTAACTTCCGAGTTAAATGATATTTCTCAATATATTGAGAGATAGATAGGCATAAGTTTTATCGTTCTCATTTCAAAGTTTCCCTTATCCATCGAGCTTCATAAAAAAGTATGAGAGAGAAATGGAATTCAATAATCTGTATATCTTGGATAAATTATGGTTTTATGGAAAAGTAGAAATGAAAATTTCGTCTTCTGGAACATCTTCTATTGGCATCAGTAGATGGTTACCTTTGTGTAAATAGAACAATTGTTGCAAGAGTCTACAATCACTTATTTATTAATATGACTATTAACCTTCTAGGTTCACAAAAACTCTTAAATTTTCCGAAAACTTGGTTGTAGAGTTCATTGGGAAAGGAGTAACCTATCTGTGATTACTCTGTGACTAATTTTGTTCATATAGTAGTAACTGTGAGTATTTTATCACCTATTTTATTATCCGACGGAATCAAAAAGGAGGAGGTTCTCTAGTCGACGCGTATATTTTTTTTGTTGAACAGCGCTAACTTAACCAATTCTTCCAGGCATTCCGATGATTCTTCCTTTATTGGATAGGGTGTACTTCAAATTTGGCCTATTTGAATTTGAATAAAAGAATCCATCCTAAGGGTAGAAATGGAGGATATTGATCTGAATTTTGGTTTGTTAACCAATTCTTCCAGGCATAACTTTTAGTGGGTTATCCTATTCAGATGATTCTTTTTTTATTAGATAGGGTATATATTATGACTGATCATGTTTCAATTTTGAATGGAATGATCCATCCATATGGGTAGAAAAATAGGGGATGATTGATTTTTCACTTGTGAACATTGGCACACATATGTAGTTGACATTGACAGATCCTCCTACATCCGTCACAATAATTACATTCTATGAAGGAATGGAATTATTCACATAGTGATGGAATCAACTAACCAGAACTTTCGAAAATAATTTATATTATATAACAATAAATAGTTGAAGTAGATGATCATATTATCTAACAGTCAATAGTTGAAGTAAGCTAGGTAAGTAACTATTTTGGAAGTAATCAAGAAGTAAGTAGGTAGTATTTAGAAGATTTCAGCAACAAAAAATTTAAATACAAAAACTTGAAAAAAATTAATTTACCGATGAAAAATTTTACTGAAAATCAAAAAATACAATAAATCTTTTCAGTCTTGATGATAATTGAGCTTCTTAACTAATGTGAGTAACTGATTCTGAGTTGGCGCCAAACTAGCAATTGAATTAGCGTAAAATGATGGCAGCGAGATACGCTGATGATACTAACATCATTATATCAGGTGACAGCCAACAATCACTGATCTGTTCTACAGAAATTGTATACGATAACATAATACGATGGTCAGAAAATAATAACTTCCTATTGAACCACAAAAAAACAGTGTTGACATATTTCGGGCACAGACGACAAGACCCACCTATAATATTTAAAGATACAAAAAAACAATTACTCTGTTCTGAAAACGTGAAACTACTAGGAGTTATTTTTGACAGGCAATTATCATGGACAGAGCATACCAACCAATTATGTAAGAAACTTCGAGAGTGCCTGCTACAGCATCAAATCTTGAAAAATCATTGCAGCAAACACATTCTCATCACACTGTATTATGCCAATTTCCTCCCACATGAGATATGGAATACTAAGTTGGGGAAACAGTGCTAATGTAAACAGAGTTTTATTTTACAAAAAATACGTGATACGCATTATTGGGAATATTGATAAGAGGACTAGCTGTAGAGAACTTTTCAAAAAACTAAAAATCCTGACATTTTTTAGCGTATATATTCTGGAGGTGTGTATATATTTCTATAATAATTATAAAAACATTACAATGTGCCTGCCAAAACATGATCATAACACTCGTTACCGCAATATGTTACAGCCCAATTCTCACTGCTCCGCACTTTATCAAAAAAGTTTTTATTTTATGGGGTGCAAATTATACAACAAATTAAATCCGGATATAAAGTCAGCACCAAATGTCAGAATATTCAAAAATAGACTGAAAGAATTCTTAATTAAAAAGTGCTGCTACTCACTAGATAATTTTGATAATTTTTTTATGGATATTTTTTTTTTAACAATTTTTTCTTGTTATATCTCTAATTTTTTTATATGCATTCTGTGTTTTTGACATGTTTGTCCATTTATATTTCCTTGTGAATATGTAAAATGGTAAACGAATAAAGTATCTATCTATCTATCTATCTACACAGCGGCGTTTTGATCACTTCTTCAAAGTTATATAATGATCTATTGTTTGTTTGGCGCTGACTCAAAACTAGTTACTCACATTAGTTTGGGAGATCAATTATCATTGAGGCTAAGAAGGTTTATAATTTTTTTTTGCTTTTCAGTTGATTATTTTGTCGGTTTAATTTTTTTTCAAAAAATATTCATATAACTCAAATTTGCCCAGCTTAGTGGAGGAATATTACTGCCACTTTCATATTTTGATTTTGAACCCCTCAGAGAGCATGAATAGGGTATTTATAAAGTTCACTAAGAGCTTCGTTGCGCAACCATAGTGACCGAAACATTCTGTTTACCACTATATAACTTCCTAAGTAACCACATCTGATCACCTTCAGTAATATAATGTAGTGTTATATACTGTCACAAAAGTGGGTCCGCGACTATAACAAATATTCGAATACATTCATGTTCGTTCATTACACCTCGAAACCACAACGCAATTAAATTTAAAAATAAAAAATATTCGTAGTTTACTACTAAAATTTACCGCGTACCGCACTGCACTAAATCAATATTCCCTTGAATAATACTACTCCCGCGCGCGCGTGACCTCATATATCATCGTCCCTAGCTAGTGCCCAGAAGTTTCACCTTCTTGTCGATTCGTGGGAACACCTCGATGGTTCCGTACATGTATATCATCGAAAATTCCGTACTTGACTTATTTTCGTAAGAATATATTTGGTTTGGGGGGGTTGGAGAAAATCATTTATGGACACCTTACTGAAGTTGTGCCCACCCAGTTGGCTCGTCTTGTCACTTAGGCGTGCTGACCCTTCATTTCTTACTTGTTGTTCACATTCACAGCACACATTCCAGTCATTTAGTGCCTTGCACAAGTTTTCACAAGTCCTTCACAATTTTCGTTCAGCAATTGGTTGCCCGAAAACTGACTGTCTTCTGCGATCCAAGGCTCCACAGTTGTACAGTATGTGTGGTACTATTCCTTACCACATAATCTGCCTGTAAAATCGCCATTGAGCAGCCCCATTCAATAAAAGTGCTTCTTCCCTGAGAAATGTACAGTTATGAGCAACGTAATGGTTTTCAGTTGTTCCCTTTTTAAAATTGACAGGTCTGCTGTTTTTTCGGCACCGGCCTTTGATGTATTATTTGCCGTATCTGTTCCCTGGAATGTTATTTCAGTGTTGAATGTGTTTTTCCCGGATCCAGTCTTCAACTGACTCCAGTGCCATGCGCTTCGGAACTCCGAGGGTCTGTCCTAGACCTGGTTCGTTTTCCGATCCTCTTCTGGAGAGTTCGTCGGCTGTTTCATTCAGTCATGTCCCTGATGTCCTGGCACCTGAATCAGCTCGGCGCGGTTCTGTTCTGCCAGTATTGTTGGTTCTTCTTTGCAGGTACATATCAGTTGGGATGTCACTTCCGACTACTCAATGCCTTAAGTGCCGTATGGGTGTCTGATAGAATGTGGATCTGCTCCTCTACTATTACTCTCCGGTTTTCCCATTCACATATTGGAGAATTGCGTGGACTTCTGCTTGGGATACAGAAGTGTGATCGCCCACTGTGTAGCTAAACTTGGTCTTTGTGTTTCTAGAAAACGCTCCTGCTCCCGCACTATTTTCCGTCTTTGTACCAAACCTGGCCCTGTAGAATGGTAATGAGTTCTGTGTTGTTCCACCTAGTTATGTCTGGTATAAATGCCCTGTATGGCTTGTCAAAAGAGAATAGTTCCGCAAGGTGATCTAGTCTCAAGTCTAATACGTCCCTAGTAACAATGCTCAAGATGCTCCTGTGTCCTGTCGCAACGTTTATGTCGTCCAGTGTGTTTCTTAGTCCGAAGGCACCTGGCATTGCCTTTGTTACCAAGTGGAGGAGAGGCAATCCCAACAGTTTCTCCATGGCTGCAGTGGGCATTGATTTAATTGCCCCTGTAATGCCTACGCAGGCGAGTCTTTGCACCTTTCCTGGTTTAGTTTTAGCGCTCCCCTGTTCTGTCAATGGCCACCATACCAGTGAAGAGTACGTTATGGCCAGTTGTAGCACCATGTTGTACAACCACTGTACCATATGTGGTTTCAACCCTCATTTTTTCCCAAAAAAGCGTTCTGCCACAATTAATACGGTCTCCACTTTTCTGGCCACTTTCATCAGATGTTGGTTCCAGGTCAGTTTCCAGTCCAGTATAACCCCGAAATATTTGACCTGTTTAGTTTCTCCTCGGAGTTTTATGGGTCCTAGTTTAAGGGAGTGAACTACTTGATGTTTGTCCTCAGAGATAATTCTTTGGAGTCAGGCACACTCTAGAGTACTTTTTTTCTCCTTACAGTACCTCCTCCAAGAGTCTTGGCTTTGTTCAGTGCCTCTTCGTAGCTAGTCGAATTCCTGTAGTCATCCCACCTTCCAGTTCTCTTGACCTATCTCATTATTGGAAAAATCCTTGAAATTATCATTCATAAACGACTCTCAACTTTTTTCGAAACTAATAATATTTTGCACGAAAATCAATTTGGTTTTAGACAGAAAAAAGGTACAATAGAAGCAGTGAGTAAATTGGTGGGAGACATAGTTGAGGGTCTTGAATTGGGAGAGCGCACGAGTGCAATCATGTGTGATCTCAGCAAGGCTTTTGACTGTGTCTCGCATGATATCTTACTATACAAACTTGAATATTACGGGGTTAGAGGAATAGCACAAAATCTCTTAAAATCTTATGTAGGCCAACGGAATCAAACTGTGTTTTTTGAATAAAGTACATCCTCACCAAAACTAATAAATTAGGGAGTCCCACAGGGTTCGGTGCTTGGGCCCCTTTAATTCATTATCTGTATAAATGATATATTTGTTAATATGAACCCCTCGCGGTGCATATCATTTGCTGACGATGCAACAATCTATCACTCATGTAAGGATATTCAAAACCTTAGTACAAAAGACAACACAGCGCTCATAAAAATTGATGAGGGGCTAGTTAGAAATATGCTCAAACAAAATGAAAGCAAGTCACAGAAATTACTGTTTTCCTCAAATAATAATATAACACAAGGTGATACTGCTAAATTAATCGATGATAGATTAAACTGGTCTCCCCATGTCAACTCTTTGTGCAATAAAATATCAAGCCAAATTTTCCTCCTACGAAGATTGAAAAAATCAGTAAGCCCCGATGTATTGAAAGAATCATATTTAGCACTATTCCACTCCCATATGAGTTATGGAGCTTTATTATGGGGTAACTCAACCCACGCTTCACGTGTTTTTATAATGCAAAAAAAAGCAGTTAGGATAACTGCTGGTGTAAGACTCAGGGACTCTTGCAAAACAATATTCATTAATCTAAGAATAATGACCCTACCAACAGTATTTATATATCAACACCTCCTTGATATACATAAAAACTTAGTAACTTACACGGTTCATAGTAACATACATCAATACAATACCAGAAATAATAACCATCCGTTGAATCCTAGATGTCACCTAGCAGTTACTGCAAGGAACTCCCCCAACCTACGACTCTACAATAAATTACCAGACCATATTGAGAAAATGATGTTTGAGCAATTCAAAACAGCTATAAAAAACCTGTTACTGAGATATGGTTTTTACACTATTGAGAAATAACTAATTACTGACTTCAGTTCATGATACCTTATATTGACTACATAGCTACATGATTCATGTCACAATTTGTTTCCACTCCTTGCAGCTTGTTTGTGTATAAAAACAATGAATTATCTGGTTTATAAAAAATCACATGTTCATAAAAATATTATATTACTCTATATAAACTGGTTTATGACCTGCTATTTTACGCTTGTGTTCCCGTTTTCACACTATACGAATGAATATGTCTGAACGTATTATTCATCGTCTTTATAATTATGGAAAGCATCAAATTATAGGTAGTGACACCTATAATCTGTGGGTGAAGCTTAGACCTGTTGTCGTGGAATTTTTTGAGAGAGACCACAAGCCGTCCTGATGATTGGAAAACCACGAAACAGCTGTTGGCGGAAGGTGGGTTCTCTTGGATTCGTAACAAATTTCTCTTTCTCTTGTCTCTATTATATTTATCCAGACATTATTATTTTATCTTTACATTTTTAACCGTACATTACCGTCATATCTACACCTTATTTAAGTGTTACTCATTTATTATATTTACTAAAAGTTGTATATCATTTGGACTTGTCATAAATGTATTGCATACATAACATGATAAAATAAAAATCTCTCTATCTATCTATCACTGTTGGATTTTTTTCCGTTTGTATCCTCCATCTCACAAGTTCGGCATTCCACCTGGTGGAATTTCTTGTGATAAGGGGATAATTGGTGTTGGAAGCAGGAATGATTTTGTCAATAAGTAGCTCCAATGCCACCACCTCAAGGTCCCTATTTTCACTTATCAACCTCTGTAATCCCGGAAAATTACGTGCTAGGTCGACCGTGTATGCTTTCCATTATGTTTTCTTCGGATTCAAATGAGTTCGTAGTCCCAAGTCAGTATAGACTCACAAGTGTGTGACTTTAGAGCTTCCAGTTCTGCTTGGCTGTCTGATATGATATAGATCACGTTGCTGATGGCCATACCAGTGTTGCGTCTGCTCGAAGGATTGAAAATAAAGGTCAGAATATCACTTGGTAATTCTCATATCAACAATTTTTTTATCAGTTACAATATCGATATAGCCCCTGGAACTATGGAAAACAAATATTTAATTTTTCGACCAATAAAACAATTTATTTCTTCATTTTTTAGGCGATATTTTTTACAATTCAGAAATTCTCCCAAATTTGTTATGTTTTTTCTGCATAAGCAGATCAGAAATAATAAGTAGGCATTCAATAATAATAATTTATGCAATACTGTGAAAATAAATTATGGACTGTGCAGGTGTATACAACATTTCACACTTAGTCTAATCAACAAGTTCAAAAACGTGTTAAATAGATATAAAGCTCCTGAAAATATGAGCGATAGCTCATTCGATTCGGAATGAAGTCTAGAAAAATGTTTTTTGAAGGTTTATTAGCACGTAAAAAATTGCGATTGTAATTAACAAAATAAGATTAAAAAAGAAGGTATTTCGTTTTTCGTTGATAAATTCTAAAATGATGATATTTAAGAAATTATGAAAAAATATCCTGAAAGAGCAGAAAATTTCCAATTCCCGGAACTCTATCTCTATTATTTATAATTTTTTTTCAACGCTGAAAATAGGGCTCCGCGAGGTCGTTACCGTCTCCGTTATATCACCTAAAATAATTTTTTTATAGTATTAAATAACAATTTGAAAATTTGAATAAATCATGGTGTAATCTAGACACTTGAACAAAAAAAACCTTGGTGGAAAGAAATTTCCATGTCGATTTTTCAAAAAGTTACACTATTGTTAATTAACAAATTTTTTTTCAATCTCTGTTTTTATAAATTACGACATAAAAGTTTAAATAATTGGTCAATAAAATTTTCGCTCTGTGGAGCTCTTTTCATTTAGGTCCTCAATAAGGTAATGCAAAAAAAATATTAAAGTTTGTTATTTTGTTAATTATAATTTTTTTGAATTAACAAAAAATGAAATTTCTAAAAAATTTTAAAAAAATTATTTTTTTAAAAAAAAAAAACACGTCATTTGTTAAAAATTGTTTTTTTAAAAATGTTTCTACCATCTTATTGCATAGGTAAAATTATGATTTAAAAAAAAATTTTTCTTAAATAAATTTTTCTATTGTTTATAATCGTTTTTTTATATTTCAATTGTTTAAATAATTAGTTAAGAAATTATTTTATTCTCAAAAATCATCATTGACCTTTTTCAATGAATTAACTTAACAATTTGTTATAAACAAATGATATTAACCGTTATATTTTTTTTAGAAAACTTCAAGAAATAACGAAAACAACTATGTATAACAAAGTATAAACAAATTATTTTTTGTATTTTAAAAAAAAATTTTTTTAAATACAAAAAAACAAAATCCCATACTTTGTTATACATAGTTGTTTTTGTTACGTTTTGAAAAAAATATAACGGTCAATATTATTCGTTTATAACAAATTGTTAAGTTAATAAACAATGAAATTAGTTATAAATTTTTTTTATATGTCTGTTAATTCATTGAAAAAGGTCAATGATGATTTTTAAGAATAAAATGATTCCTTAACTAATTATTTAAACAATTGAAATATAAAAAAAATTATTTGAGATTTTTTTTTTAAATCATAATTTTTTTTTTTTTTTTAAATCCCAAAATAGTCGGTTTGTTTATAAACAATTTCTTAACAAATGACGTAAAAAATTTTTTTTCAATGTTAATTAATACTATATCAGATGAAAAAGAAATATAGATATAATCATTTTATAAATTTTTTAAAATTTATTTTTTTTTAAAAAATTATAATTAACAAAATGATAAACTTTAATATTTTTTTTTTCATTTCTTCATTAAGTACCCAAATGAAAAGAGCTCCACAGAGCGAAAATTTTATAGACCAATTATTTAAACTTTAATGTCGTAATTTATAAAAACACAGATTGGAAAAAAATTAGTTAATTAACAATGGTGTGTTTTTTACCAAGGTTTTTTTCGTTCAAGTGTCTAGATTACACCACAATTCATTCAAATTTTTAAATTGTTATTTAATACTATAAAAAAATTATTTTAGGTGATATAACGGCTTTTAAGACGGTGCGCCTATGCCGTAACGACCTCGTGGAGCCCTATTTTCAGCGTTAAAAAAAAATATAAATAATAGCGATAGAGTTCTGGGAGGTGATACTTTTTTATTGGAAATTTTCTCCTCCTTCAGGATCTTTTTTCATAATCACTTATATATCATTATTTCAGAAATTATTAACGAAAAACGAAATACCCCTCTTTTTTTAATCTTATTTTGTTAATAACAATCGCAATTTTTTACGTGCAAATAAACCCTCAAAAAACATTTTTCTAGACATCATTTCGAATCGAATGAGCTATCGCTCATATTTTTAGGAGCTTTATATCTATTTAACACGTTTTTGAACTTGTTGATTAGACTAATAGTCAGAAACAGATATTTTTGATGAGGTTGTCATTGACTCTTATGTATTCACTGAGACTAAGTTTGTGTTAGGACAATGAGTCTCAAACATGTGGAATCATCCTTTATTCACACGATAGAGGTTTCGGAATGTCAGGATGCCATAATCTACAAACTATAAAAAAATGTGACATTCTAAATAATTGCAAATGATTTTTTTATTAGTATTGTTTCTTCAAATTATGTAAAGTAAAATCACTTCATGACATTTTTCCTCAAGCTATCAAAGGAAGTTTTTCATATTATATCGCCATTATAGAAGATTTTTTTGTATTTCCATCAATGTCCATTGATATATTTTGTATTCACTGAGAATGTGCCCGTTTCGGACCGCAGGCTGGCTACATTTCAGCCAATACTGAAAAAGAGACAGCGGGTAAAATGAAGATATAATCATCATTGAACACTTATCAAAACTAACATTATATTTCGAGTGATATTACTTTGGTTTCAGAAACGTTTTAACAATCCAATGAGGCGATCGTCAATCACTGGTTTCAATTATAATACAATTTTCTTCGAAACGCAATACAAATTCCACAAAAACATGGTATTCGGGTACGCCAATGAAAATAAGTATGCGTGAAGATGCGCTAAGATTACCACCAGAAATAGAGCCACACTCACCAAGTGAAAGTGTTACTACTTGTGATCAATAATATGTGGAAACTTCAATTATCATTATTAGAGCATAAACCATATCATTCAATTAATGAAACCAAGAAGAAATTAAATGCTTCACGAAATTATATTGTTGAACTAATTGGGAAGCAGTTTGGTATTTCAGTGATAAATCAGTTGTTGCCGCCGTTGGGATTTATACCACTGGAAAGTTTTTTTCTGAGATGTTTGCGTAAAGAAACTTTCCTTATGAGGCCTGATTTTATATTCGACATTATTCAGAGATTTTTCTTTCATTTTCCTTGATTTTTATGAATATATAATTTTATTCATTGCTCGAATTATGAATATGCTGTTTCTACTGGTGATTTAGTGTAACCCTTCCATTTTCCTACTTACCCAACCTAATTATTTCTGCAATGCGTTCAACCCCACAATGTAAATTACAATATTATTTGTGGTTGAGAGCAAAAACTGATTGAATCCATGAGCATCACCGATGAAATATATTATGTGTATACAGAGTGGCCCATACAAAACACTCTAAGATTCTAATTTTGCTCTTTTGTGAGGGAAATCCTGATTATTTTGGTCATGGAGAGTATCCAACTCGATGTTCCTATATAACATCTTCTGCTTTCTCATGACTTTTGAATTGGTTATATATATATATATATATATATATATATATATATATATATATATATATATATATATTGTTATGATATGTTATGCCAGTTATAAGTTTTAAAAAGAAAAAAGGATAATTAATAAATAGTTATTAGTTTCAAGAGATTGTTTTACATAGTTTTGGAAGTTCTATTTATTTATAAGCCTATGAATAATATGGATAGATAAAAATGTCAAAATACTATAACACAATCAATGTCATACACTGTCATAATGATTATAACCCATAATTGGTAAAAAGACAACAAAAAGTATAGATTTACAAAATTTTCATGAATAAAAAGTGATCAACACATTTATAAATTTGAAACATACAGTATATGAAATTGTAGCTAACTAAAAGTAGCCAATGGTAGAACAGCAAACTTCTTGATGAGAATAGCCAATCAGGGAATAGATGGTCATATGGAAAATTGGAAATTGTGAGAGAATAACAACGGGGTGATGTCATAAGCAATTATTATTGAAATTTGTAAATAGTAATAATAATGAAAAAATAGTTGTATATATATAAATTATATAAGATGAACCCAAACAGTGAAATGTGACAATTTGGTGCGCGAATTCAAAAATTCAAATGAAAAAGAAGGAGGAAAATTGGTATCTAGCCGGTAGGTAAGAAAAATGATAACAATTGGCAGCAACGTGACGAGAGAACAGTGACGTAGCTAGCAATTATTATTACATCATTGCAATATTATACAGGGTGGAAATACTTATCTATATCATATCAATCTGGCTCACAAAGAATAGCAAAAATTATAAGCAATCATTATATAACAACAACTATTGTTATTCAATTTATCAATACATAACAAATTGGCACCCAAAGTGTGGGGTGAAATAATTTGTTATATTATCATAACATAACAATTCGGCGCCCAACGCGGTGCAAAAATATATTTGTAATTTGTAATAATAATATTTATAAAATTGAAATTAACAAATGGCGCACAAAACGTGGGGCGGAAAAGGCAAGTAAAGGAACTTTATCATTTCATAATATCTATAGCGGAAAAGGCGAGTAAGGGCTAGTAAAGGCAATATATAATTTCAGGGCAAGTAAAGGAAATATATTATTTCTTAATATTTATTGCAACGTAGTGGCAAAGTAAGGGCAATATATCATTTCAGGGCAAGTGAGGGCAATATATTATTTCTCAATATTTATCGCAACGTAAGGGCAAACATTAGCAATTGACATTTCAACGTGTAAGGCTAGATATTGATAAATAAAAAATGGATTTGAGAGATGGTAAGAAAGTTGGTTTGGAGAAGAGAAGGTAGAGATAGGGGTGATCAGGAACACGGAGAGAGTAGTAATGTGAGAGGGAGTGAAATAAAAGTGAAAGGACAGAGAGAAACAGTGAATTTCAACAAATAATGGAATTCATGAAAGAAAATTCAGAAAGTTTGAAAAATGAAATAAAAGCAAGTATGAGAAAGGATATGAATGAAAATTCAGCAAGTATGAGACATGAATTGAAAAATGATATGAATGAAAATATGGCAGGTATGGAAAGTAGATTGAAAAATGATATGAATGAAATGAAAAAAAAGTCAGAAAAAATGAATGAAAAAATGGAAGATGAAAAAGAAATAAAAAAATATAAAGAGGATTTAAAAAAAAAAAATAAAAAGAATGAATGATGGAATGAGAGAAAGTATGGGAAGAATGGAGGAAAGAATGGAAGTAAAAATGGGAAATATAAAGAATGAAATGAAAGAAAGTTTGAAAAATGAAATAAAAGAGTTGAAAGAAAACACAGCGAGTATGGAAGAAAGATTAAGAGAAAATGTGAAAGAAAATATAAAAGATATAAAAGAAAATATGGAAAGGATAGGAAATAAAATACGAACTAAATCTGTACAAAATAAAGAAGAATTTTTAGAAATGCACAAACAGTTAGAAACTAAAATAGGACAAAACAATGAGGAATTTTATGTGGCAATAACACAAGAAGTATCCAATATCAATAATCATGTAGAAAGGCAGGATGAGAAAATAAAAGATATGAAATTAGATATTAATAGTAAACAAGAAAGAGTAAAAAATTAAATAAATACTCTCGAGAACAAAGTAGAAAAACAACATAAAGATACTTATTTAAAAATAATAAATGTAGAGAGTGAAATAACTAAAAATGTGGAAAAGATAAAATTATTGGAATTAAGAAGAACAGACAATAATTTAGATAGTAGAATCATTAATAATTGTCATGGAATACAAACAAATAATAAGGAATTTGAGGAAGTAGTTATACAAAAAACAGATCATAGGAATAATTTATGGGAAAAAGAGAATGATATGAATGTGAAAAATAAAAAAGTTTTGCTGCAAAAGGGCAAAATAAATAATAAAGTAACAAAAATAAAAATATATGACAGAAACATGGCGAAAAAGAATATTGAATTGCAAAAAGGAAATATTAATGATAAAATAACAATAATGGAAAAGAATGGCATAAACATGACTAATAATAACTCTGAAATGGAAAAAGGTAAAACAAATGATAAAGTAACAATAATGAAAATGAATGACATGAACGTGGCTAACAAAAATCTTGTGTTGGAAATAGAGAACATGAATAAAAAAATAAGAGTAATGCAAATAAATGACATTTACAGGGCGAATAGAACTTTTGAAACGAAAGAAAGTAAAACAAATATTGAAAAAATGAAAATAGTTGAAAATATATACATAAAAATTTCAATTGAAAATTTTTGAAATAAAAAATAGGCTTGCAGTTACGAAACAAGCAAGATTCCATAGAAGGAGAGACAAATAATAAAAATGAAAAATTAGGTATTAATAAATTGTAGGTTAACAAATTTGATAGGTTAGTTAGGGAATAAAAAAGGAAAAAAGTAAAAAAAATAATTTGATAGATAGTTAGGATTTCAGAAACATTTAAATAAAAGAAAATGAGATGAAAAACAAATGTAAAGAAAAAATATATCAATGGGAGAGAATATTGGAGGAAACAAAAACAACGCATAAATATTTCAAGAAAGAAAACAATAATATTGAATAACAATCATAATACTGAAAAACAGAAAAATTGATGGAATTATTGGTACAGGTTAGTAAGATAAAGTAAAGTGAAAAACAATATTGAAAATGTTTACAAATATAAAACAATATAGAATATGAAGAAGGAAAAATATAAAAGGAAAAAAAAATTTTAAAAAAATTAAAAAAAAAAAAATTTGTGTATAAAATGAATGTATGTGAGAAATGAAAGTGGAAATGATAATAATAATAATACTAAAGAAGTATATTATAAGAAATATGATGATGATGATGATGATAAAGGTATAATGATAAATACAATGAAGGTATATTAATAAATAATATGAAGGTATATCAATGAGTTATAAATGAATTTAATATGTAAATGATGTATGAATGATGGAAAGCGAAATAGTATGCACACAAAATAAAAATAAATAATATGAGAGATTCAAATTAATAAAATATCCAATTCAATATGAATTCAAAGAACAACTGAAGGAAGAGATAGGAAAAATAATAAAATAGCATAATTGAAAGCAGTACCAGTAATTGTAAAATCAAATGAATATTAAAAAAATTATATATCAGTATAAAGATAATCATAAAATATAAAATGTCATATATGAAGATATCTTGAAAAGTTTTCTTTTTTGATCCGAAGAGATGTCTGAAGTCAAGTTTTTCTGGAACCGAATAACATAGTACTAGTGAAAGACTACTCCGTACTGATGAGGGCCAAGAAGCCTGAAACCGGTATGCGGATTGTTAGGTGAACGCGACATAAATTAAACATAATCGAGCTCATCAGAAAGAAACATTTGCATTCAATGTCCATTGATATTATATGGAAGTATGCATGGATTTTAGGTGAATATCATTCAACGTTCTGGTGGTATTTGCCAGGAAAGTAGTTGTTTTTCACCTGAGATCTACCATTTTCTGGTTCAATTTATATTGAATCCTTTATGTGAAGAAAACCGTTTAATTCGATTTTTTTATAGTACTAGTAGTTGTAAATAATAGTTATCGTTGTAGAATTCGTTTTTCTTGAAATCCAGCAAGGTAGTTTTCTGAAAGTTGAAAAATATAGTATTAGTTAAAGTAGATTCAATAAATATAAATAAAGAAATTGATATTCAAAATTTTCTAACTAGTAGAAAATTATTGCATATAAATTTAGGCATGTTGTTATGTTATGTTATGCCAGTTATAAGTTTAAAAAAGAAAAAACCCATAAAAAAAATAATTAATAAATAGTTATTAGTTTCAAGAGATTGTTTCACATAGTTTTGGAAGTTCTATTTATTTATAAGCCTATGAATAATATGGATAGATAAAAATGTCAAAATACTATAACACAATCAATGTCATACACTGTCATAATGATTATAACCCATAATTGGTAGAAAGACAACAAAAATTCTAGATTTACAAAATTTTCATGAATAAAAAGTGATCAACACATTTATAAATTTGAAACATACAGTATATGAAATTGTAGCTAACTGAAAGTAGCCAATGGTAGAACAGCAAACTTCTTGATGAGAATAGCCAATCAGGGAATAGATGGTCATATGGAAAATTGGAAATTGTGAGAGAATAACAACGGGGTGATGTCATAAGCAATTATTATTGAAATTTGTAAATAGTAATAAGAATGGAAAAATAGTTGTATATATAAATTATATAAGATGAATCCAAACAGTGAAATGTGACAATTTGGTGCGCGAATTCAAAAATTCAAATGAAAAAGAAGAAGGAAAATTGGTATCTAGGTGACAACAAACAAAGCCAAAAGGAGATCGAAAATAAATTTACAAGAGAATGCCACGCAACATTTTGGGATAAATGAAAAATGAAATAATTCCAACATTTGAAGAACGAAACCAATATTACCTTAATTATACAACATATCCAAGTGTCCAAAGCTGATTTCTGCATATGTATGGTTCCTGATTTATGGTATTGGAGTTCCTGATAGAGCTTGGAGTGAGAAGGGATCCAGTTTCAGGGCATATCTTGAACACCTACATTTCCAGCCAGGTATAAAAACTTTAATAGTGCACATCCGGTCCATGAACGATATCACAAATAACGTATCTCACATCTGAAGAACTTTATTTCACTTCATTTTGAACTATAACAGAAAAATTCACTCTCAAGGAAAAAGTGAGGTTCTGTCTATCTATCCATGATTTCATTTTTATGATTATCCGTGAATATTTGTAGATTCACATTAGTATAAGTTATTTTTCGTAGGCCAGGTAAAATTAAGTCTTCCTGAATGAAGGAAATAATTGCTTTTTGATATTTTGTTGTTTGTTTTCTACAATGATCAACAATCATTCCTACGACCATTGAATAAATTGAGTTTTGACAAATCAAGTAGTGGCTAAATTGCCTTGAACCGGCTATCTGAGATAAGAGGTGTACCAACTGTGCTAGCTGTGGTAAGAAAAATGAAAACAATTGGCAGCAACGTGACGAGAGAACAGTGACGTAAATGGCAATTATTATTACATCATTGCAATATTATACAGGGTGAAAATACTTATCTATATCATATCAATCTGGCTCACAAAGAATAGCGAAAATTATTAGCAATCATTATATAACAACAACTATTGTTATTCAATTTATCAATACATAACAAATTGGCACCCAAATGCGGGGTGGAATAATAACATAATAATTTGTTATATTATCATTACATAACAATTTGGCGCCCAACGCGGTGCAAAAATATATTTGTAATTTGTAATAATAATAATAATAAAATTGAAACTAACAATACATAACAATATATATATTTATATATCCAGGATTATAGATATGAATGGGAGGAATATCGAGGAGACTGGTAAACGAAACGGAAAAAATTCAATGGACATAGCCCTCAAGGAGAAGTGTAAACCGTAGACACGTGTTTCGGGCTTTTGGGCCTCATCAGTACGGTGAAGAAGTGCAAGGATAAACAACACTTGGTAGAAAACGACAAATAAACGGAGTCAACAAACAGAAGCCAGCCGCATATTTGTGGTTTCGGTTAGCAGACCCTGCATTCCGAGGCAAAAACCAACGTCACCACGGAGGCAGCTATAGCTACCTGCGTGACATCCGAGTCCAGGATTATAGATATGAATGGGAGGAATATCGAGGGGACTGGTAAACAAAACGGAATGATTTTGATGGACATAGCTCTCAAGGAGAAGTGTCAACCGTAGACACGTGTTTTGGGCTCTCGGCCCCCATCAGTATGGTGAAGGAGATGAACAACACTTGGTAGGAAACGACAAATCAACGGAATCAAAAAACAGAAACCAGCCGCACATTTGTGCTTTCGTTTAGCAGACCCTGCAATCCAGGGCAACAACCAACGTCACCACGTAGGCAGCTATGGCTACCTGCGTGACATCCGAGTCCAGGATTATGGAAATGAATGAAAGGACTATCGAGAGGACTGGTAAACAAAACGGAAGAAATTTAATGGACATAGCTCTCAGGGAGAAGTGTCAAATGTAGACACGTGTTTTCGACTCTCGGCCCTCATCAGTACGGTAAAGAAGTGCAAGGATGAACAACACTTGGTAGAAAATGAAAAATCAATGGAGTCAACAAACAGAAGCCAGCCGCACATTTGTGGTTTCGGTTAGCAGACCGGGATTCAGGGAACAACAATCACTGGAGGAGTATAGCTCGCGTGACATCCGAGTCCTGGAATATAGATATGAATGGGAGGAATGGGACTGGTAAACAAAACGGAAGAAATCCAATGGACATAGTCCTCAAGGAGTAGTGTTAACCGTAGACACGTGTTTTGGGCTCTTGGCCCTCATCAGGCTATGTCCATTCAATTTCTTCCAATTTGTTTACCAGTCCCCTCGATTATCCTCCTATTCATATCTATAATCCTGGACTCGGATGTCACGCAGGTAGCTATAGCTGCCTCCGTGGTGACGGTGGTTGTTGCCCTGGTGTGCAGGGTCTGCTAAACGAAAGCACAAATGTGCGGCTGGCTTCTGTTTGTTGACTCCGTTAATTTGTCGTTTACTACCAAGTGTTGTTCATCCTTGCACTTCTTCACCGTGATGATGAGGGCCAAGAGTCCAAAACAGATGTCTACGGTTAACAGTGCTCCTTGAGGGCTATGTCCATTGAATTTCTTCCGTTTTGTTTACCAGTTCCCTCGATATTCCTCCCATTCATATCTGTAATCCTGGACTCGGATGTCACGCATGTTGCTATAGCTGCCTTCGTGGTGACGTTGGTTGTTGTCATGGAATGCAGGGTCTGCTAACCGAAACCACAAATGTGCGGCTGGCTTCTGTTTGTTGACTCCGTTGATTTGTCGTTTTCTACCAAGGGTTGTTCATACTTGCACTTCTTTACCGTACTGATGAGGGCCGAGAGCCCGAAACACGTGCCTACGGTTAACACGTTTCCTTGAGGGCTATGTCCATTGAATTTCTTCCGTTTTGTTTGGCAGGATCCTCGATATTCATCCCATTCATATCTATAATCCTGGATTCGGATGTCACGCAGGTAGCCATAGCTGCCTCCGTGGTGACTGTTGTATCTCTTTGTATTTGGTTTTAGCCGAATGTATTAATCGAATATTATTTTGAATACGAAACAAGGATCTGTCTGATATTATATTTGACAACCTTCAAATCTGTCCTGAACAAAATCAATCCTTAACTACTTGATGAATAATTATTAAAATACAATGTGATGTAAAAATGAGAAACATAAAATAAGAAACATAAAATAAGAAACATAACATAACACACGCCCACTTCTTAAAAAAAAATTGAAAAAAAAAAAAAAAGTTAGTTGAATCTTCTCGGAATAATAATTTTTCTTCCACTTCGTGTTACTATGCCGCCGCCAGCATCGTTGTCGTAACTCTTGGGTGGAACTTCAACTTCAGGGTATTTTTCACTAGACTTCAGTGATTCATGCTCAACTTCATGATATTGATCATCTTGATTTCTTTTATTGAATTTGAACTCTGGGCTGTAGTAACTGGTAAGGTTTTCCTCAAGTTTCACTGATGTTGAGGGTGAGCATTTATAAGGTCTGAGATGTTCACGATTTCTTCTGTAAATTACTTGCTCACTTCTTTCAAGTATGTTATAGTCATTTTATCTGTTTCTTCTCACTACTTCTCCTGATTTCCATTCGTTATTATGTTGAAATAATATTTTTTGACCAATCTGTAGTTCGCTTAGTTTTTTTGGCGTTAATGTCATAATGCTGCTTCTGATTGAATTGATTTAACTGCATTTTTTCTCGAGATGGTTCTATTTCAAAATTAGGAATCAACTGACTCTCGGGAACAGAATTCAGAATTGTCTTCCAAAACTTTAGTGAATAGATTTTTTATTATTTGATTGTGACGTTCTATCATACCATTCAATCGAGGATAGTGAGGACTTGAAGTAGTTGATTTTATATTATAATGTTCAGCAAAAATTTTAAATTCAGAAGAGCTGAAGGGCTGACCACTATCGGAAAAAATTTCCAAGGGAAGACCAGATGAAATGAATATATTTTTCTGATTTGAAATTACTGAAGAAGCGGTTTTGCTCTGCAGTTTATTAACTATTAAAAACTCACTGAAATAGTCAACGACTACAAGAAAATCTATGCCTTTAAAATATTTAAAATCTATACCAACTTTTTGCCATGGGTAATGT
>JAFIRS010005197.1:0-63099 GCA_018342105.1 Gonioctena quinquepunctata
ATATTATAATATATATATATATATATATATATATATATATATATATATATATATATGTGTATATATGTGTGGGAAGTATTGACTGACCAGTTGAGTACAAAACTACGGATATTGGAGTAAGCAGCAATGAAAAAGTAAACTCTTTAACGTTTATCCAAGCTTTCAGAAATATTTATTTCCATCATCAGGGAGAATACAATAGATGAAAAAACCAATAGTAATACATATTCAAGTGTGAAACGATATGCTACTTACAACATTGTTGAGGTTGGTTTCAATGATGTTAAACATATTCATCTAACATAGTGATACATAAGGAAAAAAAATGTAGATCGAGGAATGAAACGAAGTTACTACAACCACATTACCTTTGTTTAAAATTATATAAATATAACTGTGTACTCTATGTGGTGTGACAAGTGGAACTGACAGGTTAGTAATTGATCTCGCAATTATATTTAAGCCAACGACACCTGATGGGTGTCACTTGGAAATAGTTACATTGTTGCCAACTGTTGGATTAATACCACTTGATGTTACCAGGTGGCGGTAATGTTGAGAAGAACTATTATTTTATATCACATTGTTGTCAATTTTGATTGATATCTAAAGACAATGAATACGAGATTTCGCTCGAATGGTTAATTTATCTTACAAGTCGGAATTCCGAGATACAAGTTGGAATCCGAGATGCAAGTCGGAATTCCGACTTATGAGTCGGAATTCCGACATACAAGTCGGAATTTCGACTTACAAGTCGGAATTCCGAAATACAAGTCGGAATACCGAAATATAATTCGGAATTCCGACTCACAAGTCGGAATTCCAAGATACAAGTCTTCCAATTCGGAATTTTGACATACAAGTCGGAATTCCGACATACAAGTCGGAATTCCGACTCGTAAGACGGAGTTCCGACTCACAAGTCGGAATTGTAAAATAAAAAAAAGTGTGGCACTTCTACGCCTCCGTAAACATCTGATGAGCGAATCGTACGTTCAGTATTTCATTTCAAACTTCATGTGAGCTGTGATGAAAACTACCAAATATAGTTACACTCACTCATTATTCATTGTTTCCAATCATTTATTTTCATTTACGTTTCATCATAAGTAAATATTATTATATTATAAATCCCAATATATGTTCTGCTATGGTTGAATCATATTTTGGAGTTGAGGACACTTCACTTCTTTCATGTAAATTGTCGACTGGTCAAATTTTCTGCAAATTTGGTATGTTGTAGAACTCGATCTAGTAACCAAAAATGTCAATGGGTCCAACACAATCCTGGACTAGTTTTCCGGATACGGAGTGTTAAAGTTGAAAATTGACCAGCTTTTCGGATATTTTCTCAAACTTACGAGCTAGATTGAATTTCTGTTGCATACACACGTTCACTACATGTTTTGGTAATACACTAGTGGATACGTACAATTTAAAATATTTATATTTAAAGGGTGATTCAGACATGTATGACGGTAGTTTTTAATAAAACTTTCTTTCTCTAATGTGACGTAAGGAAAACATACTCCTCAATATAATATTTTGATCAGAAAATTTTGCATACTACACATTTTTTATACAGGGTGTTCCATAGAGAGAACCAAAACATAAATTTGTGTTTTCAAGAAATAATTCAAAACCCTGTATTGATTTTTGGGAAAGGTGAAAAAAACCATCGACATATTTGTCGGAAGGTATTATATTTTGGGCGAAGTACAAAAACAATAAACACCCTGTATTCTAGAAATTTTCCTGTCAAATGTAACCATTTTCTCAGTATATAATGATTTTAATAACATCTTGAAGACATATATTTTAGATCCGATCCTATGACCAGTTTTCGAAATCTGGATCGACTTTATGTTGCGTATGCCTTACCGTGAGATTCTGAAATATACAGGCTGATTTAATTGTTTTATAATTACCTGAGAAGACTATCGGTACACGATATACACACACGATATAATCGACAAGTTTTTATACACGAGGCAACAAATAAGATAATTATCCATTTTCTCAAATGGGTAGGTATTATTCAAATACTGGGTATATTTTTCGTACAGGCAGGTATTCGATAATATACGTGTAGAGCAAGTTATATAGTATTTCGAAAATATAGTAAGTTAGAACTTATAATAATTATTATCACGCTTATAACTGAATGAATGTACTATTTTTAGGAGAAAAATATATCAATTCGGGTTAGAATCTGACTGTGGGTAAATACGTATATTGCAACAACTATCAGAAAAATTACCTGAACCGTTAAACTCATTTCCACACCACCACAGAGGTAGAGGTTTTGGTGCGTTTAGAGGTCACCCCAATAGGCCTATTCCACGTAATTGAAACTAATATTTTCTGTTGTAGTTGCGTGTTTAATTGAAGAGGAGGTTCTATAGAATAGGGAACATATAGCAAGCATGAAAATAAAACTGACCTAATATACAATGCTTGTATCAGATATGAAGATGTGCATTCGGATGAGTGCAGTCACCAGATAGATGAGGGAGTTAAAAACAAGAATGAACACATGACATGACATATTATCTTTTTAAATAAAAATATACAAAATCCATTTGAATCACAACAAATGCTGGACAAACTGCAAGAAAGCAATGGGTTCCAAAATCTTGCTTAAATTCAAATATTTTTTGGATGGAATTATCAGCAGAGTCATTCGAAAAATTAGCCATTAAAAAAACCTTCAAAGACAAGCTTTCAGTTATGCCGTGTACTGAACGTATAAAATAAGTTTAAGTCATCGCTGACAATGATTTAATTATTTCTTGTTGAATTATTTGTTTTCAAATACCTTGTCGTGCGAAGTGTTCATAAAAGTAGGTACCAATTAATTTCATTGGACAGTGATTGGTTGGTAAGTAACAATTTGTCGAAGTAATAATTTTATAACAATTCGCGCGACAAGCTTTTTGAAACCAAATAATTCAACAAAAATAATCAAATCATTGTCGGCGATGACGCAAACTTATTTTATAAGTTTCAGTACGCGGCTTGAATAAAAGCTTGTCTTTAAAAAGTGTTTTTATTAGTTATTTTATTTTCAGTTGGTTTGCTTCAATCTGTTCATTTCTAATAGTGCATCGTTATTACAGGGTCTCTTTCCTGTAAATTTTGAGCTGAACTAATTCATGATCTCCGACCCCAAAAACTCCCACACCACAATTTTTAATAGACTTAGACCATAATCATTAAACTTGTCTATCATCCCCGGGCCGCCATCTTAAATTTATACATTTTGACGAACAATTCATAATCTCCGACCCCGAAAACCCCCTGATACCAATTTTGAAACAAATTGGACCATAATCACAAAATTCGTCCTTTATTTCGGAGCCGTCATCTTGAATTTATGAATTTTAGCAGAAATTTCATACTCTCCAACTCCAAAAACAGCCACATACCAATTACCCCCACATATCAGTTTTGAATCAAATTGGACCACAATGACCAATTCGTCCGCCATCTTAGAGCCGCCATTTTTCTCCCTAACAAAAATTCCATAATGCATTATCACCGGAATTATGATTACCCGCCGAATTTCAAATCAATCGGACGACTAGAAGTTGGTCAAAATTCCCTTCCAAGATTTGACCCAAACGAACTAACAAGTGAAACTAAATAAAAGCTCAAGCCGGGGAAGAAGTTGTTTACTGTTAGACATTCATAAAAAATAACTAAACTTTTATTGTGGATTTTTCAATTCACAGAAAAAATATTTCTATTTAATATTTAATTGAGAATGTTTCCCTTTTCAACATGAATACCCCACAAGAGGTTATCTTGACGATGGAAGATAGTGACTAAAGTGTATCTTCCAGTCGCAGATGATTCCACATCTGATTTAATGAACATCCTGTTCATATTTTCAACAAATCAAGCTACCATATTTATTTCACGGCATATTTTAAACAAGAGGCTGTTATTGAGTGCCATTTCGTTTAACTGGACTAGTTCAATCAGAAACGTAATTGATTGAGATTTAGAATTTACTCTTGGTTTGTATGCTGTCAAACTAACGTTGTGGGATGTACACAACAACAATAATTTGGAAAACCACTATGAAAAAAACGCAGTGATAATTGTTGCAATATACGTTTGTACCTATGGATTGATTCTTGCCTGCATGGATCATCCTAAATCAACATATTTTTCTGTTAAATGGGAACATTTATTCAGTAATAAGCAAGGTAATCAATATTACAAATTTTATAATTTTAATTTTTTGTTCTAGACGTATATTGTGAAGTACCTACCTGTACGAAATAGGTACCTAGTATTTGAGTTATACCTCATGAGGAAATGGATAATTATCATATTTGTTGCCCCGTGTATACAAATTTGTCAACTATATCGGACAAAGTTTTGTATACCGATATATTTTGTAGTTAATTATAAAACAATTGGATCACCGTGTATATTTCAAAATCTTATGGTTATGCATACCAAGTATAATGCTATCAAGTTACTCAAAAGTCACTGAAGAAATGCAAGTTATCGTTTTAATAATTTTAAAGCATAATTAATTTTGGTGGTTGGCTGTATGGCTCACCCTGTATGGAAAGAAATCATAGCGAAATCTTTCGGCCTCAAAATGGTGAACGGGTAGGTATCAATTTTATGAAATAATTTCTCTGTGGCGCAACTGTAGAATAATTGAGTGATTGCAAGAAACTATTGTGATTTATTCGTGAAAACAGTAAATATTTTCAGCTGTACCTTTTTATGTACATCCAACCAAAACTTATATTGAACTTATATACGCAACATAAAGTCAATCCAGCTTTTCAATTTGAAGAAAAAAACTGATAAAATCAGCAATTCTTCACTTCAACGCCCTCTATCTCGAAAACTGGTCAAGAGATCAGATGTAGAATGTATGCCTCCTAAGAAGTTATTGAAATCATCATATACTGGTTACATTTGACAGGGGAAATTCATGGTTTTTGCAATTTTATTAAAATATAATTCCTTCCGACAAATAAACCACCTTGTATATTTTGAAGCTTAAAGACACACATATGTAAGTGGTATTACCTTTCCCAAAAATCAATCCATAAATCCAGGGTTTTGATTTAAAAAAAAAACATGTTTTCTCAACAGAATCCAATATTGAGAAGTACCTTTGGAAAATATGTTCTCCTGACGTCACAGTAGAAAAAGTCAGATTTTGCAAAAAACTACTGTCATACATTTGTGAATCACCCCGTGAACATTCTTTTACGTATTCATCAATGTATTACTAAAACATGCGGTAAACGTAATTCAACAGAAATTCAAAAACAAAAAATCCGAAAAACTGGGCAATTTTCAACTTGAACAACTAGTCATAGAATTGAGTTGGGCAAATTGACACTTTTGGTTACTAATCGAGTACAACAACATACATAAGTTTAATAAAATTTTACTGGTCGCCACGTTACATAAAAGAAGTGCAGGGTCCTTCCACGATCAGACTCAGAGTTATCTGAAAAAAAAAAACGTGATTATTGCTAATTATTAATCGATAACCATTTTCCCTGTCGATTCATTACCATGCGAAATAGTCATAGAAATTTTTATGATCTTCACCAAATCCAAACTGATTGGTTTATTTTTGTTTCTAGGTAAGCACTGAGGAATTATCTTCCGAACGAAGGACATAAACTTCAGTTGGAAGACGAGAACGTGAGTATCGGAAATGTAACAGCTGCAAAATTACTTCTACTGGAAAACCGGAAAATCCTTTTTGTTTGAATATAACGTTCACCAATGCATTGTTTGACCTCAGTGCTAAATAAAAGTTTCCGGCAGACAGTCTCTCGATTTAGTTCACCATTTCAGCCCGATTCACAAAACATTTCATTTGAAATGTCTATACTGTAGGAAATTCCCTCAATATAAAGTTTAATTTCTCATTTTTCAGCTGTATTCACTGTGTTGACTCATAGAGACACGTCAGTAAAATGGGACTTCTTTCAACAGCAAAGTCCAGATGCAAGTTCGTGTTTCAATTATTGTTCGAGTCTTGTTTCTTGTAGTGGAATGAATGAGAATGAAAACCTCATACGATTTGGAAAAATCAGGTAATATATACAGGTGTGCCAAGAAAGAGGAATTCATTTGATCCAATGAGTTTCTGTGTACACCTTTTATTTTTTCTTGGAAGGAAAAACAAACAATTAGCCAGCAATATGCCGTTGTCGGAATTTTGCCCTCGAGAAATAATTGAAGAAATAAAAGATAGTTCCTTATATGCTGTTAACGCTCTGAGCCCTTGTATATGTTATCATTTTCCAATCTCGTAATCTGGTGTAGGTGGGCTAAAATTTTAGTAGCTTTCTAAGAAATTTTCCAAACGAATCGTTATCTGTCTAGTGTATGGGTAGTTGTCTGGATGATAGATTCAATTCACTTCTTTTCTGTCATTCTTTGTGTGGGGGTATGCATATGCAATTTGTATCAGAAAACATGAAGTTCTTCATCTGAAATTAAAATTTCATTTCATTCGATCATGTGTTTGTTAGTGATTTCAGAATTGGAACTGATAGATTTGGGACTGTGATTTGTCGATTTCTGAAGTGATCTCGATGCTCATCCTGGTATACTTATGATGGTTTGAAAGTTTCACCGGTATAACATTTGGTACACGGAAGTTGTTGTAAATTTTTTTCATTTCTATGCGTTCTCTCGTTTTGTTTGAATGAGCATAGATATCATTATGGTAGTTGTTCTGTCAGTTATTCTGATGTCATACCTGTTGCCTTTAGTTAATCGTGAACACTTCAGAACAGTAGTAGAATCAGCTCTACACAAATTTTGCTTTCTCTTCTGTACTCGGAATCATTTTTCACCTCAACAACGTCACATTATGTATATAAGCCAGATTTGCCTCTTTCTAGGAAACTGTTATTATGGGTCGGCACCCAATAATAGAGCCAATTTTCTAACAATACTGGAACATTGGCGATATATCGTATATCAAGTTTTGTGTGTCCTTTTTTCGGAAAATTGTTCATATAGCAACCTTTATTAATATGCACTTTGCTTCACATTCAAGTCAGATTGGCAGAGCGGTCTGAGGCGCCAGATTTGAGCTTTGGTTCTCAAACGGGAACGCGGTTCGAACCCCACACTTGACAGTTTTTTTTCATACAAAACTTGTGCACAAATTGCGCCCAAGCACCAAATGATTTTTCTTATGTTTGCTGTGAGAACTAACATTTTCAAAACATCATGTTATTCGATCGGCCAGGTTTTCTATGCAGAGATATATAAAAATAATAATAATAATAAATGCCTTCATTTCCATATGAGATTATAGTCTTTACCTCTTACAACAATATTTTTTTTGAGAAAAATGGGAAACCTTTCGAGTGCTCTTTCACTCAACCATTGTTATATTTAAATTTCATTATGTTAACAGTCATAATACTTAACCTACCCTAATCTAACCTGAAACTAGTATAGAATGATAAAACTTTTTTTTTGAGAACATGATACACCTGGAAATTACTTACTGATTTTTTAATAATGATGAAATAGTTTGTTTCAATGTATTCCTTGTAGTGAGATGGTAGAGCATTGAATAACTTGTTTACGTTGAATTTGAACCACCTTTCATATGAGTTCTATGAGGAGGACATGTCTCATATTGACATTACGAACGCTACTTCGGTATTTTATTTCATTTGATGAATAATGTTTTTCAATGTATTTTGTGATATGAACAGGGAAATAGAAGGATATAATGTCCTTCATGTTCAGCCATCCTAATTCCATGGGTTTGTATGTTACTCTGTCATATTTTCTGATCCCAGTTATGAATCTGACGCATGAGTTTTGAACTCGTTGAATTCCATTGACCGTATCCTGGTGTACCCAAAGGCTATAGATGGGCGCACAAAAAGAAAAATGTCCAAATTCTAGAGTCTAACACAGCATGTATTTTACATTTCTACACCATTTTTGCCCATGGGGATATAATGATCTTATTGCAATATATGCTTTTTGTATGCATTTGGTGATATGTTCCCGGAATCTCAGCGATTTATCTATCATCAGATCAAGATTTTTCTCAGAGTCAGCAAATTCCAGAGGAGCTCCGTTGATATTGAGGTGAAGCGGTTGAGTTAGTTGATCTGACTTTTACCGAATAAAATAACAGTACTTGGATTGAGTTGGAGAAAATGATCAATTTCGGAAACTTTTGAAGGTCACTGTTAATTCTGAATTCTGCTATTACATCATCACTAGGGAGACATATATAACTGTGTATCATCTGCGTACACGTGTAGATTACAGTAGTCTAGAAACTTTGTCAGTTGGTTTGTATATATGGTGAAGAGCAAAGGGCCAAAGATTGATCCTTGTAGTACACCACTGCTGATTATCCTACACTTAGATAACTTATCTTTGACGCTGCATAATTTTGTACAGCCTGTTAGATATGACTTGAACAGCTTCAAACTGTCATCACATGGGCCGCAGGAATTTAGATTTGACCATAAAATTTCATGTCTGATGCTGCCGAAGGCTTTACCGAAGTCTAAGAGCACAAGAGCTGTACATTGTCCTACATCGTTGGTCGAACAATATCGTCGATTATATTTGATAATGCAGTTGTGCAGCTGTGATTTTGTCAAAAACCAGATTGAGTGGACGAAATCCAGATTGAGTGGACGGTCTAATATTATTTGTATTCAAATACACAATCAGTTGGATTTCAATAATTTTTTCAACCAGTGTGGACAGTCCTGAAAGTATATTTATAGGTTTCAGGTCATTTAATTGCTGTGGATTGCTCATTTTGGGTATCGGTATGATTGAAGCATTTCTCCAGTTGGTGGGAAATATACTATTAATAATATTCAAAAGGTATGGTAGAAGATATGGAATATACAGCTCCATGAACCCCACTGAAAGCCCATCAGTGCCAGGTGAGGTATTTTTTATCTTCAATAAATTTTTGATCATCTCCTCTTCTGATACTAGGCTAAACCAAAATTAGGCATTGCAAATCTTATTTTGCGAACAGTACTCTTTGATATCATCATAACCTATACTATGCGGAATTCTATCTAAGAAATTTTTTTCCCCTTTCAAATCTTTCCATAATAGTTTAGAGTTCTTAGTATAAGAAATTGTATTGCAATATTCTTCTTTTTTTTATCAGATATCATTCGAGTCACCTGATTTCGTGAATGTTTGTAGTTATTCCAATTTATTGATGAATAATTCTTCCTGTATATCGATATTTCGTTTGATTTTGTCAGTTAGCCAGGAAGCTTTTTTTTTGTTGTCTCAAAGGAACATTTTGTTCGAGAATGCAACAGTTGTGTTTTGGAAGTGGACAGTTGCCCGTCAATAATATTAGTGTTAAAGACTTGTTGGAGAGGAAAATCAGTGAGATCTGAGTAAAATTGATCAATTTCGAAGTTTTTTCATTCTTGGAATTTATATATTTTTGGATCAGACTTTGGCTTAGGTTCAGTTAACAAAAAACAAATTCGTAGTCAGAGAGATCAATCCCACCCACTTTCGAATGACATTATGAAATATGCGGCGTTGCTGTTCGAAAAAAATGTCGATCACATTTTAACTGGCACAATGAGTAGGTCACCCAACAGAGTTATATGCGATTTTTACCTTCTGGCACTGTAAAGACTCTAACGATTTCATTCCAACCTCTACGTGCTCACTGTACGTTCACAGAATATCCAAATCGTATTGTAATTATTGGTACGTTATTTCTATACATCATAATTATTTGATCTATAGTGAAATGCGTTTGGTTATATCATCATTCCCCGTCACAGAACACAGAAACCTCCTTTTACTCTCCCTTCACGTTCATGCATGAGAATATCGGTATTGTTTCAATCTTCCATATGTATCTTGTTTGTGTTAATATATTTCGGCATATTTTGATCATTCAATTTGTCTCTATATTATTCTTGTGATTGGATTTTCTTGTCTTTGATGGTCCTTCCCTTTCACCGCGTATACTCAGAACACAGTAAATTTTTTTTTAGAGTTATGGTCTTTGTTTCAGTTATTATTTGTTGTGAATATAGTTGTACATTGTATCTGTTACGATTCATTCGAATTCCTTAAGGTATAAGCATAAAAAAAATATGACTTGAGAGCACTTGAATACAATTTTTGACGAAATTTATATTTTATTGAGACAAAGAGCAAACATATTGGAAATGAATCTATTTTAGTGACTGTTCGGTCAACAGAATCATCAGCATAATGATATCATAATGTATTTATATACTCAATAAGGTGGTAACTTGTTAAAATAGTTATTGAGAAAATCAGGACTTGAATAATAAAAAAATACTTGATCCAATGAGTATTGAATGATCAATTCTATGTTGATAACCAGTGACCATGATCAATATCTAATGGTATTAAGAGAATAAAATATATTTTACTCCCCAAGACTGTAAAAAAATTGCACAAGTAACCTCTTTACCAAACTTACTCACTTTACACCTATATGCGCATTTCGATAACTAAGTTATCATCGTCAGTAGGTTACCTACACTAAATAAATTGTAACTTTTTCTTACAATTCATACCTGATGTTACTAATTGGGTTATTTCATACTAATTTCTGTTCCTCGAATCGCTGAATAAGTCTAGATGGTTCTATGGGAATCAAAGAAGACAAAGTGGAATACATAGGCCCATTATTCCCACTAAGTATATTTTCATTATGGATATTGTGGATACCCATACCCTACAGGCAGTCTGATGTTCTAGTGTCATTGATCGATTTGATCATTTTCAAATTACAAATATTAATTTTGTGACAAGATTCGATCAAAATTTGAAAATGATCAAATTGGTCGACGACATAAAAAAATAAGACTGCCTGGAGAGTACAGTTATCCACAAAAACCCATAATAAAAATTAACCTGATGAGGATAATGGGCCTATGTATTTCACTTTCTTCTCTTTGATCCCCATAGAAGCATCAAGATCCCATTAGCGATTCGAGGAAAAGTAATAAGTATAAAATAAACCAATTAGTAACACCACGTATAAATTGTAACAATTTATTCAACTGAGAGTAAACCTACTGATGATGATAACTCAGTTATCGAAATGCGCATATAGGTAAAGGGGTAACTCATGCAATTTTTCAATTGTGTGACACCGTAGCGTTTAGCCAGTTTTCTCTAAGACTGATCACTTCTACAGCGTGTATAATATGTGTATGTTGGATCAAATAGTCCTAAAAAAAGCCACTCTCCTGACCTATACCCCGACGGACATTGCATTACATTCATGCACGCATGCATACCATATGCAAAGTCCAACACGGTCACTTTGCAAATGTTTCTTACGGAATGAATGAATATCAACCTTCTCATTGGAGCCGAAGCTCCTGTAGACTCTCATCATTACATGTCGACAATGATGAGGATCTACTAATACAAATAAGACAATCAAAATTCATTTATTTCTAGTTTTCGTACTCATCCACCAAACGGAAAACACCACTAGCTAACGCCATTTCGATTTCAACTATTGCAACAAGCATTTCTACCCAAAATGTCATCTTGAAAATCAAGATAGAAATGTCAGATAATTTCATAGAGAATGGCAAATGTCTACAGTCTCAAGACGTTCAACTACTATTAGATATATGATATGTGTATGTTGGTTGAGTATCCACCAGAAAACAGGTACTTTCCGGGCCTATGTGTTGACAAACATTACATCTGACGGATAATCCTACTGAGTCCTATGAAATTACTTCGCAAATATTTGTTACAAAATGGACACATATGATTTACACAATTATTCATCTTATGTAATATGTATTATATTTGAATGACCAGCTTCCTCACAAAATTCAGGCAAGTCATTTATATACTCATATACACCAAGAACAAGAGTGGTCCCAGTACACTTCACTGAGGATCAATGTTTGCTCAGTATTTATTGTTGATATTTGAAATTGTTTGCCAGTTCTGAGTGGAAAATATCAACTTCTCATTGATGGAACCTCTCACACTCATCGCATCAATCTGTGGTTTCAAAGGTTTTGACATGTCAAAGAATATATCCACTGATGAAAGGTTTATCAGTAATTACGTGAATACCTTGAATCATATCAGTACTTGCTGTTTCGGTAAATAAACCCTTTCAAAAACCTTGCTGGTGTGATGATAATAATTTTAATGCATCGAAGAATTTGATGAGCCTTATATTCATTGCATTTTCCTAACTTTAGAAATCGGATTCGGGACCCATATGGATCGATAGTTTTCAACCAATATTTCAAATACTGAGAAGACATTCAACGAATCTTTCTCTTGTGGATATGCAAAGAAAGAACCAACTTCAACTAGTTATTGTTTTTTTACTCAAGAAAAATGAGAAATTTCAGTTTCACGGAAACCTGGGGTGATTTTGTTCATAACCCTACGATTAATATGTTCTAATTCAGATTTGAAAATATTGATACCAAAACTTTTTCAATCAAATAAATTAATGGGCCAACAATTGTTGTGAGTATTGAATGAATGTGATTTTTTGTGGAGGAACAACGTTTCTTGACATGATTTTTGGGTAACCTTCCACAGTCTGGAAATGAAAATATAATCAGGAAAATCTATACAAGTGTAGAAAGGGCAAACTGATTAGTTCACCCCGATAAGTTATTGCGTTTACCATATTATATTTCCTATGGAAAAATGATTCAATTTGTCAATAACTTGCCGTTTTCTGGATTTGCCTATCAAAAAATTTTTTTTAAAATTCAAAAGATACTTTTCCTGATTATATTTTCATTTTCAGACTGTGGAAGGTTACCCAAAAATCATGTCAAGAAAAATTGTTGTGACTTATGTAAGATCAACTAGTTCTCATCCATTCCATTGAAGCTTCATTCGAGGGGGAAACCGCTGGAGAATTTTGTTGTACAGACCTTGAGTATTAGTGGCATTAGTTGGGTTTTAGTAGAGTATTAGAAGTATAAGTTGAGAATTTGTGGGTATTGGTCGGGCAATAGTGGTAATAGTTGAGGATGAGTGGAAATTATCTGGAATTAGAGGTATTACTCGGGAATTATATAGAACTTGCAGGTATTAGAATGAAATGAGTACAATCTGGAATTCCTAATCATTAAAAAGAATCTCAGGATGTATTATTGGAAATGTGGCAACGAATTACTCTAATTTTTTAAGTTTTAAAGATGTTTTTGTGCTTTAGGCCAGTTTAACAAATTCGCTCCATCAAAAACTCATTATAAAAACTGTGAGGCTGTGGGTTCAATTACTTGGACATTATAGGAATTGGATAGGTTGAAACACTCCAATAGAGGATTTGGCCAAATATCTTCATAAATGTAGAATTTAGAAATAATATATTCTAATATACTCTCTTCTACAGAAAATTAGACCAGAGCAGTGTAGTTTGGATTGTACATGGGTTTTAAGCCAATGTTCTGTGATTGAAACAATATATGGAACATTTATTTCAAGAAATCACAAATGAGCGGCTGGCTTCTGTTTGTTGACTCCGTTGATTTGTCGTTTTCTACCAAGTGTTGTTCATCCTTGCACTTCTCCACCGTACTGATGAGGGCCGAGAGCCCGAAACACGTGTCTACGGTTAGGACTTTTCTCTGAGGGCTATGTCCATTACATTCCTTCTATTTTATATATATATATATATATATTTTTTTTTTCAGTAAAACAACTTCATTCAGAATTAAAAAATACAAAAGCAAAGTTTTAAATATAAAATAATATCAAGATTAAAAATCTTGATTGAAGCTAGGGACTCGAAGTGATGGCGCATTTGCTGTTCCAGTTGGAGGAAAACCCGGAAAAACCCACAACACCATCAGAAATCAGATCATCAACTTTCTCATAGAAAAGGACACATGCTCCCCGGGAGCTGGGAGAATCAATCTTGGAAAATACACGGCAGTCATCGAAGAGGTGCCAACAATTAGAATAAAGGTGTTTGCAATATGCAGTATAGTGTCCATTGGAAATGCTGCCGCTATGATTAGATATGGCGTAGATATTATAAAGAGTATTCATTCCATCCTGAGCAGAATATTGGTCCAAATTCAAATTTTGTATGGGAAAATCAATCACATTGTCCAATTTACTGCCATCAGTCGAAAAAACACGTTTTAAATGTATGACTAAAATTTTTGGAAATGATTGTATACGAATCATCTTTTTGAATTCCCTTTTCATTCCACAAGTTGAACAGTATGGGCTCGCATCGTTAGTCAAAGTCTCCTCTTCTATCAACAGTTCAATACATTGTGTTAAATTCACGACTTCGTTTGGTAAGTCTGGAATAGGTATTGAAAGTACCCAGGAATGTTCAAAAGTAACGGAGCAGTAATTACAAAAAGTACATCTCAATATAGACTTCAGCTGACCGGCAAATGTATCCACAATTTTGGAATTATGAGTAGACAGATATCTTGTCCGAGAAATGGAAGCTTTCTGATTATCATTCGTGATAACAAAATCGTTTGGTGATGGATGAATCTCTGCACTCACCTTGTTTAAATCTTCATGTCAACCTACCAGAAGGTATCTTAGAAATTCTTCCGAATCTGCTGGGACGTCATGATCAAAGGAAGGAGCAAAATTATATATAAAACTTATCCAGCCCATTCTGAATTGAATGTTGAGTAAGTGTCAAAATCGAGACTAAGTCACCATTATTTATAGATTTATAGACGGTCTAAAAAAAAATTCTGCATATTTGGAGAGTTGAAAAGTTTCTGCTGATTGTTTGAGGATGACACAAATTGTTTCGAACTCACAGAGTGATTGCAATTATTATCGAGAAGGGCTGATTTGTTGGGCGATATCGTTTTGATAACTACATCATTGAATGATTTGACGCAAAAGATGTCCACCAAATTACTGTCGATGTAATATTCAGTACGCTCCTATTTCGAGCCTGGGTAAACAACTAGGTATATATATTTTTTTTTGTGATCAAATTTTATTCAGGATGATATCTCCAAATGAATTTATTTCAGGCAATAAAATAACTTAGTTCTGCTCATACCCAAATATTATTAATTGCTATATTACTTATAATACCTGTATTGAAACAATCACTACGTCATCCTTACCATAATCTAACATATTTTTCGTGAGCTCGACAAGCTCTATGTTAGGTTCAATTAATATATCATTTATTTCAAAAGTATCAACGTATATGATGGTTTTCAATACTCAAGTGAATCCTACGGCACATTGGTCTCCTCAGAGGAGAATGTCTTTCTTCACCAAATGTGAAGAGTGAATGTTCCTTTGCTGAGATCCTGTTGCATGTTCCCTTCGATCAATAAATTTCTCTTAATATGACCGAAATCTCACATTCCACATTCATGTTGCTTCTCTTGCTTTGTGATAAGGCGTCAGTTTCATCATTGGCTCGATCAGTGATTTCAATCGCATCATGTTTTGGTGATTCTTCAGCACTGATGTGAGATTCCACATTTTTTGTAATCGAATTATTGTTTGGTTTTAGTGTAATTTCTCTCATATGAAATCTTTTCCCACAGATAGTGACTCTATTTATGTTATCATGTCATCATTTGATAGACTCAACTCCCTTATATAGTTCCCTTTTTCATTTCACTCTTCAATGTTTCAATCTCCCTATCTAGAGGTTATTTTTAACAATTGTCTATAATTTCTTTCTGTAAGTTCTGTTAGTACACTCGATTAACTACGTCCATTCATTACTTGTAGGCTTTGCACCCCAATGGATTCATTTGAGAAACTGTGTGTTTGGGTTTCTGTATCAGTGGTCTCCTCATTCGAGCATTTCCTCTAACTCTTAAATTTTTTCTCTGACCTGCAAAATATCCTTTTCTTGAATGTTGATCAGTTTCTTGAGTTCTTCATAATTTTTTGTGGCATCCTAAACAAATTTCTCCTCTTTCAATCTTATCTGTGCGATATATTCATTTTTCATTTTATTTTCTTCCACCTCTCCCCCATAGTTTTCTGTAGTATACTTTCATTTTTATTTTGAAAGACGTTTTAAAATCAGATGTAGACTTCAAATCTAAATAGATTCCTTGACCAATACTGTTACATTTTCCTATCAGTATTTTGAATTATCTTAGAAATCATGTGAAACCAAAAATACTAGTCAAAATGGCGCAGTCACTAACTCCTGGAGCACCAGCATTCTGCTTGACAGTATTTGGTACAGTCAATGCCTTCACAAACAATGACGTGTAGGCGCTGGTCATACTTGAAAACCAGGGCAGGGCACTTTGTTATTAGAATTGTGAGATTTTCGTCTGATGATGATACACGATTACTGAAAACAATGCGTCTGTACTACCCTCGAGACTACCTTCATCGAAACTGGATCAAGCCAAAAATTATAGAATTGTTGGATAAACTTCTTGGGACTGGTTCGAAACCAATCTGAGTGGATCTATTATAATGCTGCCTATGGGAAAAAAAAGTACTGCAGATCATCTTCATAGGCTCATCAATGTTTTTTCCAAAAGAAGGGAAAGTTTTGTATATGTGATATATAATGTGAAAGAGAGTTGGCGGTGTGCAGACAAGAATTTTCAAATTCCAGAGGAAGATATCCTCGGGCAGGGCTCGAACCTGCGTCCACATGATTACTAGTCAGGTGCTCTCCGACTAGATACCAAGGAGTACATTCGCATCTGCGGGAAATATTACTTCCTAGAATTTAATGTTAGTGTGTTGTGGAAAGTTATAAGGTGGCAGGGAACTCATTCGCTATCAATGATCATCAAGATCCTATTTACCTATCACATGCGACGTCGACAATATACGATTCTCATTGAACAATTGAGCCGAAGTTGAAATTTAGGAAGGGAAATTTTGTTTCCAAATATAGAAAAAAAATCACTCATGTGCTCTCCGCCAATTATTACTCTTTCAAAAAACAATTCAGATAGCGAAGGAACTATTTTTCATCTCGAGATCATGAATGAAATCCCAACCACTCATCTGAATGATACTTGTAATCTTGATAAACGAGTGTATGAAATATGGTTCGTGGTATTTTTTTTGTGAATTTGGCAAGCGTCAATAAAAAAAGTGCGAACTATACAATAAAAAGTAATTGCTGGTCGACAAATTGTTATTTGTGTTCAGAATTGGATGCGCATTAATTATTGAAATTGATTTTGATCGTGAAAGATGGGAATATGGAAGAGTTCAAACAGGAAATGTTTCATTTGGCTAATTTCAGTAGTCAAACCTGCCAACAAATATTTCCACTTATTCAACCATTGTCAATCTCAGTATAAAGGATCTATTGCATCATAGTGGTAGGACGAAAACCCTGATAATATTATGAATGACATTCGTTGAAATTTTTAACAAACAGGAAAAAAAAAATTTTCATGTAATCTTTGAAAACTTCAACCAATTAAGACTTTTCGAACGCAACGGTGGAACGAGCTATGGAGAAGCTACAAATTGGGGAATAAAATTCGAAGACAAGGATTTGTATACCATACACTTCATACCGAAAGAAGACAAGATGAGAGATGAGGAAAATGAAGGTGACGATTTGGAAATTGATGACAGTACCCCCCCAAATAACTTCTGACTCAAGTAACATACTCACTGTGACCAATTTTGAAAACTCTGAAACTTTGACTAGGAAGAGTTCTCTGAAAAGAAAAGAGGCAAACTCCTACCCAATTCACCATATGTCGAAGTGAAAACTAAAAATAAATCACTTATTTTGAAGAAATTTTGTTGGTAGCTTGATGAAGACAATGGACGAGTATTATAAGATGGGCCGAGAAGGTTCAGTATCAACAACACAGGAACTATAGGGGAAAAATATACTTTCAGAAATCAGATCGGAATCAGTAACAAAAAAAAGGAAAAAAGACCTCAAAACGGAAAATGAATATGAAAAAGCAATCCATAGAGAAGAGACGATTTACGAGAACAACAATTCTGAAGACAATGAAGTATTTTCGGAAGTATCCCTTACCGTCTCATTTATCAATGAAAATACTAGTGATGCTCACGATAATCCACGAGATAATTCACCTTAAGTGGATTGGTGCCCGGATTCGAAAAATATTACGCCTGTTGCTTATGACCAGCAATGGTTTATCGGAAAAGTGGTAAAAATCATCACAGAAAAATATGGAATGAAATATTTTGAATCAGTTTTGGGATCATTCATTTGGTGCAGAAATGAGGACAGGGACGTCTATGGCCCACTGGAATTGATAGGTTCTGGACCCTTCGAACTAAAAAGGAGTGACTCACGTAAAATATCGGCTGAATATAAAGTTTTGAGGGCTTATTTTCGAATTGACTCCATTTTGAAAGTATATAAAGTTGGTATGTGATGGTCCACCCTATATGATCAAAGGGCGCTTACTGTTATTGTTGGAAACTGCGAACATTGGACTATCATGACTATAACTGTACCTAAAAGATAACACAGATATTTGGTGGTTTCATAATCACAATTTTTTATTTCCCTTATTTTTTTATGTTATGTTCATGTGTAACTATCATACTTTACTAATTCCCTCAACAGTTTCTTTTCCGAAATTATGTTTCATTTTGTTCGAGTGTTATGTGCAGAAAATTTATACTTTGTTTCATCTTCCCTTTATTTTTGATATTTATTCTGGTTTTATTTGTATGTGATGTATGTGTTGAGATAATTTATTATTTTTTGTATATTCTCTCAAAAAAAATATTGTAAAAATACATTTTGATTTTATTTGTGTTATGTTTGAGCTCGGATATGAGTCAAGTTTATCAACGTTTATTGTCCTCTCTCTGGTTTTATTTTTTTAAACTGAGCTCGGTATATTTCCAAATTCAATATTTTTTTCATGTTCTGTTTTCAATAAATGCCATTTGTTTTTTGTCCATCTGGTGAGTTTTGTTACGTGATTTTTCCACGCCCATGAGCATATGGAATGAGCATTCTCTTATTGCTTTGGAATAATATGAATACAGAGTAATTTAACGAAAAAATCCAATTCCACACTTCTGACATCAACAATTGATAGTTTATGGAAGAAATCCCAGAAATAATGTAACACTTAATGGGAATTATTTAGGAATTGGTAGGAGTTAGGGTGTATTAGTGGGCATTAGTAGGTATTATTAAGGAATAGAGGTATTACACAGGTATTAGAGGAATTATTTGGACATTAGTGGTATTACTCGGGTATTACTTGGGAATTGAGGAAATTAGTTGGGATTGTTGGGAATTAGTGTACACAATTGCCCCAGCGGTTTCCCCCTCGGCTTCATTGGAATTGAAGATGAACGTTTATTGAGGTGATAGTTCTCCAAACACCGATTATCACCAGAAGTGTTCACTCTAGATTTTGTTGGAGTACTGATCCATGTGGAAAAAATGTTTTGTATTCTTTGAGAAAAATATTTATGGCAATTTTGAGGAGACGTATAATGCTTTAGAAAAGTCGATAAGGACATGAATAAAATATCAATTTTTTCTAGTACTTTTTTTTTATTTAAATTTGCGACAGTGAATATTATTGATTATCATCAAACAGTGAAAATTATTATGATTATAAATATCAAGAAGAAAAATTCTTGTGTCTATGATATATAATGTGAAAAAGACTTGGCAGCGTGCAGTTTTTGAATTCTAGAAAAAGATATCCTCGGGCAGGAATCGAATCCACGATCTCATGATTTTCAGTCAAGTGCTCTTCCAACTGAGCTACCGGGGACGTAGGTACGCAACCAATTTAGTGTGTGTAGGGAAAGTTATGAGGTGGAAGGGAACTTATTCGCTATCAAATAATCATCGAGCTCCCAATTTACCTTTCACCTAGCGTCGTCGACAATTTGCGATTTTTAGCAAAGGTCAGCTGTGGATCTCCGACCATTGAACAATTGAGCCAGATTTGAAAATTATTAAGGGAAATGTGTGTCTGTGATATATAATGTAAAGAGAGTTGGCGGCTCGCCCGAGGATGTATTTTTCTAGAATTTGAAAATTCTTGTCTGCACGCCACCAACTCTCTTTCACATTATAAATATCATTGTCAGGTTTGGAATGATACCTTCTAGGTCATAATCTGATTTGACAATGGGATATGAAATTAGAGAAAGTGAAATGAGGCAGTTGCTGCAAACTTCCGGTGTAAACTGAGATAAAAGACATTATATATACATTGGTACACTTTTATATATATATATATATATATATATATATATATATATATATATATATATATATATATCATAACTACCGGCAAGTATGAGAATGTGAAATGCACAAAACTATAGAGGTATCATCCACAATTTTTGGGGTGAAGCTTAGACCTAATGACGTGGAATTTAATGACACGAAATTTGGTACACATCAATAGGTCACCAACTGATGTCAGTAAAGGCCAATCCCCGACACCAGGAGTCGTACTCCTAGTACGTTCAGAGTAACGCAAAACAAATAACGAATGAAAAAAATATTTGTTACGATTCCAAGAAAGCCATCATCCGCCTACAGCTGTTTTATTGTTTCCCAATCATCAGGATGGTTTGTGGTCTTTCTCAAAATCATAGCAAATCTCTCATAGTCCTGATACCTACCGGCAAGTATGAAAACATGAAATGCCCAAAATTATAAGGTAACCTATATTTTGTGGGGTGAAGCTTATACTTAATGACTTGGAATTCAATGACACGAAATTTGTGCACAATAATAGGTCAGCAACAGATGTCAGTATAGGTCAATCAACGACACCAAAAGTCGTACCCCTACCAGATCTCTCAGAGTGCTAATACCTACCGGCAAGTATGAAAATGAGAAATGCTCAAAATTATAGAGGTGACACCTATAATTTGTGGGGTGGAGCTTGGACCCAATGACGTGGAATATAATCACACGAAATTTCGTGCACATTAATAGGTCACCAACAGATGTCACTATAGGCCAATCCACGACACCAAAAGTCGTTCTCCTAGTGCGTTTAGATTAACGAGAAACAAAAGCGTAGAGTTCGGCTCTATGTTGACCTCTGCCGTCTTTTATCATTCCTTCTTTTTTTGTCGATTCTCCTTTGATCTCCTTTGCTGTTGTGCCCCAGGTCCTAGTATCTCCTCTCTCGCTTGCATCGGTTAATATACGTATTGTGTCCATTTCTCAGATTGGAGTCTCTGTTTCCTGTTTCTCCCATTCTATTGTTGGTTGTGCTGCTTCCCTTGGTCTATACTTCATCCATTTATATTATATTGTTCTTTCTTCCTATGGTGTTCAACATCTGTTCTTGCCTATGTCTCTAATGGTATTTTACCTCTGAACATAAAGTGCGTCGGTCGGTGATGTTCTATATGCCTTCTTGATTGCCAGGAAAAAGAGTCTTCTATGGCCCTAAAGTGTTTCTGGATTATTGATTCATGGGCTTTTTCCCCCAGATTTCTGATCCATATGGTACTACAAGTTTGATCGCACTTTCGTTTGTTTTTTCGTTTGTTTTCAAGCATTTCAATTTATCTTGTAGTTGTAGTGTGTTTGTTCTGTTTTCAGCAACGCAGGTCTCACTTCTGTGGTACCTGTAATAAATATTGCCTTCGTTCTTGTTTCATTGTGGCTCAGTTTGTTCCTTTTTGCCAATGTTCAGCAGGCTTTCAAGATGACCATCCGTTTCCTCTCATGGCTTTTGCTGACTTTCCTGAGATTATCATGACTTGGTCATCTGTTTATATTTGCGCGTTTATTATTCTTGTTGATCTATTCATTGAACCAGTTTCATAGCATTCAACCATAGCACGCCTTACTAAGTTTTGTCTCGAATTTCTGATTTTTCTTCGGTGTAAAAATTCTATTGTTCTTTTCACTATATTCCTTGGTGTGCCATTATCAATTTTCTAGATTCTTGGGGCCCATGTTGTATTGAACGCATTGGCGATTCTCAGTATATTCAATATCAGAAGTGTTTCCATCATTCTATTATTTTTTATTCGTGTTAGTATGTTTTTGTTTGCATCTGTGGTCCCTCTTCCTTATCTGAACCCATATTGTCTTTCGTCTAGTTCATTCTGGTTTCTTAGTTATGTGTCAACTTTATATTCATGAATTTGTCTGGAATATTGCCTGTCATTGGTAGCAAAGATATTGGTCTGTGACCTTCTGCCTTGGGTTACCAAATGAGGTCGCTATTTTACATTGGAATGTATTTCCTTGTGTTTCTTCAATGTGTTTAGCCGCCTCGTTCGGTATTTCGTCTTCTGCTGTTGCTTTGTTGTTCTTCAGTTCTCCTACACTCTTCTCATACTGTTTTAATGAACTCTGAGTCTTATTATATCCGTCGTCCCAGTGCATCTTTCATGGTTTCTTATTGTCTGGTGAGTTTATGTTTATCCGTTTCTGTTTTCTTTGGAAAGTATTGGTTTATGCGCGTGTCTGTTGTTTCCCCTCAATTTTTCGTCCATGTTCCGTCCGGTTCCTTTATTGTGGCCATTCCGGTTTGTGTTTTTTCCTTTCTGATAATGTTGTAGCCTTTTTTCCATGGATCGTCTTGCCTTTGACTCTGTCATCTATTACATTGCAATATTTGGCCACGTGGTCGTATCTCGCGCAGTTGTAGCATTGTGTGACTCTGATTCGTTCATATACTCACCTCTCCTAGTTTGATTAGTATCTTGAAGACGTTGGGTGTAGTTTGGATGGTCCAATTTTCCCTGCATGGGTTTCTACTTGTTCTATTGAAAATCATTTTCATGCTTTCCCTTGCCCCATCTCTTTTTAGGTTCCTTGTTATTTTCAGGACCACTATCCGTTTCTGTTATGCCTGATTCAACCCCTGTTGAGAGCAGCATTGGGTATCCGTTGTGTAGATCATTTGTTTGTATATGTTGACTTCTTGTGGTTTCTGGTTGACTTTCTCCATTTGCTCTTTGGTTTTGGCTACCATCATGACTTCGCTTCTAGGTAACTGTCTCAGTCCTCTTGGTCCCCCCGCTTGTTCCTGTGCCGTCGGATTTTCTTCATAGTGTTAGGCTGCTGTCCTGGTTTTCGTTTGAACTACCATTAGTTCATGTTAACGAGGTGGAGTTTGCCATATCATGTATATTAGTTCTTTCTTCTCCTGCTTTTAGAATTTGGCGTAGGCGTATGAGTTTCGTGGTTGTTGTTGGTACTGTGCTCGTGGCTGATCTTTTTGAGATACCATTGGGAAATTAGTGGGTTCCTGGTGGCTCCTTGATACTTTGGTTGCTCGTTTTTTTCAGGTTTCCACTTGCCCTATCAGTTTTTCGATCTCCGTTTCTCTATTTTGAATATTGGTCCTGTTAGTTTCGTTGATAGGTTGAGCGTGGCAATTTTGACTGCTTGTTGGTCGCCCCTGGTGACTGAGTTTTGCCCCCGTTCTCTTTGATTACTGCGTTTTGATGTCCCTTAAGTATTTGTACCTGTTCGTGCTTCTTCTTCCTTGATACTCTTCACTGTTTCATCCACTTTCATGATGCGTTTCTTTTCTATGTCTACTTCTTCGTCTGAGCTATATGGCGTTCCTCCATCGATTCTGTCCCTGTCCCATTTCGATTCTTTTTTTTTCTGTTCGTTGTTTTTTGCGTCGCCCCCTTTATTTTCTGGTGGTGTATTTAGTAGGATATCGTTCTCTTTGCTTGCTTTACGGTCCATTTTGTTAACGCTTATTGTTTGAGCCAGTTTTCCACTGTTTGTTCCTGAAGTTGATGTTGAAGAAATATTTCAGTCGATAGGTAATCGATTCTGAAAATAAACACTATAATTGTCCTGTTTCGAATCATTCTGATTCCTCTAACACTTTTCTGTGAAATTATTCTAAACGTGATGAAAATTATGACCAAGTCGATCAGCGAGTTAGTCCATGGTGCGAAAACACTGCGTGTTAGACAATAGAGTTTTCTTGAAGGTAAATTTGGCATTTCGAAATGGGTAAGTTACCACATCTCTACATTCAGAAATATAATTTTCATCTAAATTTAATTTTCAAATATGATGCACCTGATTCGGATGGCAATGTTTACCAGAATTTTTTATGAATCCGTCTGAGGCTATCCTTGGTATGAACCGCTTTCGACGTATGTTGAATTGTACCGCAACAGCTTACTTCTCAATCTATTCTCATTCAGTTATATCAAATTGGTCAATGAGAGAAATACACGAATATTGAGGATGCTGACGTCACGAGATAAATATTGCTCTCAACACAATGGTTTCCTTTGCTTTATTCAACGTCGGCCTATTTCTGCGACCAGGGCTGAACACCAAAGCCAGTGAGCACACTCCCCCCAACCGGAAAGTTTGCCGAATTATCCGTTGTTTCAGAGGTGGGGTTCTTTAACGAGCTTAACATCTATGAATTCGGGACCGCCATCTTAACGTCCCCTCCGAAGGACGGCATATCTATCACCTAGTCTCGTGCTCATGGATGATACGCCTGGAGCAGCGAATACGCTACTACGCTACAGTTGTGTAGGCATTCAACGCGCATCTTCCTTGTCATGTGGTCACCCATTCGAGTACTGAACGCGCTTGACGTTGCTTGGCTCAGATATCGATAAGACTCTCGTCAAACCTGACCATCTGCCGGTACCCGCTAACACAATGTTCATTGAGTAAGCGTTTGTTTCTAAATTGTCACACTTATTTCTTTTCTTAGTTAGGAGCGTGTGTTCACTTTTATTCAAATGATTCTTGTCGTCACTTTTTATACATGCACATTCAATATGGAATGAATCACTCTGATCGATCTGAACAAATATGTTATTTGAGATCAATTTCATGATCTTCCGCCATTCAGAAACTTATCAGTTCTTCAGCCAATGTTTCAGTGACTTATGACAATGCTGATGATCGTAAATTCAACGGCTCTGGCAAACGATTTGCCTTCCGTCCAAATCGATGTTTACGCTTCAAGCCATGCTAATTTGTTTACTATTCTATATATGGAGTGAAAAGTGTATTGATCATTCATATATTCATATTAGTCAACTCCGTTTCCGTTTATACCGGAAGATAGCATCAACTGCTTCATTTCACATTCTCAAATTTCACATCTAAATCTCGAATCAAAATATGTCCTAAACTGGAAGGTATCACTTTTTTCTATAATTTCCACTGTCGAAATGTTTTTTATAAAAAAATCGAAGTACTGAAGTGCGTTATTCTATTCATGTCCCTACAGCAAGATAGATATTTCAGGGCAAATAGTTCTTCATCGACATTTCTTGAGCATTATACAGCCTTTCGAAAAAAGTCATATCGCCAATGAAAACAAAACTCATACTTCAGAAAAATCGAAACGAACTCTTCCGAAGATAATCGGTGTATAATAAAATATTGCGTACAGTAGTCACACCAATTGCTGGCCGATCAATCCAATCAATTGATACTGGTTGGATATGTGGAGCTTGAATTAAATCCAACTCACTCACACAGCATAGAAAACCGAAAAAAGCCATGGAGAAGACAAGAAACATAAATGAATTGAAAGACAACTTCCAAAATTCAATGCTTTTTAATCAGCAAAAAAGTAGAGACTTCATTGGTATAGTAGTTGAAATAGATTCAAACTGGGTAATCATCAATCAAAGTTAAAATTAATATGTGTGATGTAGGCGTTTTCCTTCGAGATAGCTTTGTGAAAATCAAATAAACAGTTTATTGTCTATTTTTCGGCTTTTAATCAATCTCTTTATTTTTGTATTTTTGAGATTCAGTGATCCAAACTGGACCAAATTCACACACAACTTGAAAAATTCAAATCGCATGAGAGGTCAAGTGTCATATCGTTGAAAAGATAATTCAATTATATTCTCAACCATCCTATTCTTTTAAAATTTCGTTCACACATTTTTTCACTATAGACATTTGAAACGTCGAATATAAGTGCGGATCTGAATGGTACCGTTACATCAATAACTTTTGAACGGTTTGATGTGAAACATTGAGACATGAAATTCATTGAATGGTATTACAAGTACTACTTTTTGAAAGAAAATACATTACGGTTACTCGACAGAGGGCGCTGGGTGCACATCAATTTGCAACTTTGAAATTTTGAAAGGCATATAGTTCGATTTGCACATAGTTGAAAAGGTTATTGAAATTTTCTTTCAACTATGGTTGTTCTACGAAATCACAATTGCAAGTGCGGCTTTTTATAGCCAATCCCTCTTTCGCTCCTAACTGAACATTTCAAAGAGCATGGGGGGGTCAGTGGCACATAATTCAATTATTTTTTCAACCATCCTATTTTATTTGAATTTTGTTCGAATATTTTTTCACAATATTGCATTTGAAATTTTGTTATACATTTTAATTGCATATTGTGATAAAACGGATTATCAAAATTAAAGAAAAATAGATTGTTGAAAAGAGAATTGAGTTTTCTTCTCAACGATGTGCTACTACTTGGCCCCCATACTATTTGAGATTTCCTCCTCCCCGCGTTATCTATTGGGCAATCATAATATCTATCTTTTCGAAAAGTAGTATCGGTGATATCATTCGATAGCTTTTTTCTAATCGTTATACGTCGAACCATTCAAAAGTTAACAGGGTGGTTCACAAATTTCATTCAAAATTCATTCCAGAATCGATTCAATTAAAACAAAAATAGAATTCGTGTTATCGGTATTCAAAATCTGGATCAAAACAAACAAAATCACGCGTGGTTTTCCCAGTACTGAAGTTCTTTTATTTTCTCTATGTAGAAAAACAATGACTCAGCTGAATCTCTTTGACATTTTCTAGGTTCAGAATTATGCTCCCAGGGTGCAACAAATCGGGGCACTCAGTAAAGATAAGCAACGATGTCTTTACATAAAAACTCTAATGCAATGGCTTCACTCTTCCAACATGCTTCTGATACCATTATATCAATGCTTAGTTGATATCCTCCACTCGATATCAATCAATATCAACAATTGATATTTAGGTGTACAAATCATTGAATGAGGGATACCTCAGGGAAGTAGGTTTGGACCATTGTTGTTTTTAGTGTATATGAATGACACGGCAGTGTTTATTTTAGATCAGGTCATTGAAAGGGTTGAATCAACAATCGGTCCGAAACCACTCCGTTGTTAACTCACACCTATCATTGATCCAAATACTCCTTTGAGTAATATCAGTAATATCTTCTCGATTTTTATGCTCTATGGAAGATCCAAAATACTCATTGTCATATTATTTCTCAAAAAATACATTGATAAACAAGGTATTATCAATGTCCACTACGCACTGAGCACTGTTGTTCTCAGCGATGAGCTATAATAGTATTCCATGAGGCCAAGCTCCCCAAATATCCAGAGTTTTTATCTTACAGAAGCGTAATATCTGTCCCACATTTAATCTGAAAAACCAAGACTGCTGTAGAAATCTGTTTGAAGGATTCGATGGCACGGCCAGACGGAGAGGAAGATCTCAGAATTCATTTGTTGATTCTGAAATTGCCATCAATCAAGCTAGCCAATCGTGTGTCAGAAAAAATGGAGAAGTTTGATTTGAAACATATGCAGCATTCATTTTTTCCAATGAACTTCGGAGGATTCAAATCCCCTAACTGCTTCCTCATATTTCCGTGTGATCTGACTCAAATCAACGGAAGGAAGTATAACCACCACTCAAGGAGACAGTACTCACTTCGGTTTCACCCTACATATCACCTAGAGAAATAATAACTAATATTTATTCAAAATACACAATTCAAATGTTGAAATAGAACGATGTTCTGTTTGTCGGCGGATAAACTCAAAAAGCATTTGATTGATATGGCGAATGAAGCTCAAATGAGAGGAGCATACTGGTTAAAAAAACGTAAATGGTAATTTTTGGGGGTAATATAACATGAGCAATAATTATCGGTGATAGCAGCGAGTAAAAACCGATGAAAATTCACATTGGAAACAGTTGACGGTCATCATGCGGTGATTATGGAAATATAATCGATTTGATAGATAGCTTCTTATACCCAGTTGTTTCATCATCTCAGCCAATCATATTAATCGAAAATGTGCCAAGTAACACGTGAATTATATTCTCAGCGGATTCTCTTTTGTTGTACATACTGAGAAAAAAAAAACTTGTGGAGCTCATAAAGTTCTATTGAAAGATTATAGTTTGCCGATATTGGTATGAAAATGAGAGATTGAGAATTATTATACATTTTTCAATACCCGCCATTTTGTAACAACCGGACCGATTCGTCCCATCTTCGAACTCTGCCGATATACGGATACAAAATATTCTATGCCAAATTTCGTTCCATTCGACTGGAAAAGAAGGAAGAAAGAGAAATTTGTTACGAATCCAAGAAAGCCACCATTCTTGGATTTGTAACAAACTCCTCTTTCTTTCGTTATTCATTTGCGTTTCCCTAAACGCACTAGAAGTACGACTTTTGGTGTCGTGGATTGGCCTATATTGACCTATTGATGTGCACGGAATTTTGTGTCATCAAATTCCACGTCATTAGGTCCAAGCTTCACCCCAGAAATTATAGCTGTCAACTTTATAATTATTTATATATATATATTGAAGAAGGGTAGTCTCGTGACTGGACTAGTTGAAAATAACTATGAATTTGAAATAAACTTAGTAGAAAGGATATTCCTTGAGGTTGCAGTCAATTTTAATGGCCAGTGAAAAAAGAAAAACTCTTTCTCATTTTGTCAAGCTTTCGGAAATGTTTATTTTCATTATCAAGACAGCTGTGAAAAAAGGAAAACACAATTGTGAAATGCGATTTTAAACAAATTTATAGAACTTACTAACGTGTGATTAAGTGAAGACAGCGATCTAATCACCATTTTGTAATTGAGGAAATTTTCAAAATCATAACACTATGAAACACTACTAGTAATATATATAAAAATCAAACAATTGTAAAAGCACATATTGTTTAGGAAGCTTAATTTAAACAATTTAAAATTTGACAGGACAATTACCACATGGTTAAAGCATGACTGAAAATGGAAATGATGGATGACAGGAAATGCATGACAGAAAGTGTCAAGTGTCATATGTCAAAGTCAAAATGTTATGGGAGAAACATGTGTTTTGTCCACAAAACAAAAAGGAATAGTACCAATCTATATCTATATCTAAGCAGTTTTTTATCTTTCAAAACTTCAGTTAGAAGTTTCAACAAGTGATTGTAAATAACACTTAGGTTGGAAATATCAGATCAGATCAGATCAGATTCATGCTATTCGGTTCATTTTTTATGTAAACTATTTCAAGGAAATTCCTTTTGTGGTAGTTATTATCTACTGCTAAAATGGAAGGGTTGTTGAAATTACTAAGATGATAAGAATTTATATTATGTTCAGCTAATGCACAACTGTTTTTTTTAATTTTACAATCACTCTTATGAGATGCTATGCGGCCTGTTAATTTCCTACTAGTCTGACGGATATATATTTTATCACAGTTAAGGCAAGGAATACTATAAATGACATTTGATTCTTCATAAATCGTTGAAGGGGCTTTAGTTCTAGTGTAGTGTTCAATAGTTTTAATATTTTTGTTGGCAATGCGTAGTTTATCTAATTCAAACACATTAGTCAGATTAGAAGTTAGTTCTCTTACATACGGTAATGTTTTATAAATAAATGATCCTACTAGTTGAGGTTGAACAATTGAGTTAATAATTGGAGAATTTAATGTTACAGGATCAAAATTTATATTGGCATTCCCAGGTTCAATAATAGTAACTCTGGGTCGATGATCAGTACTGAATAGTAATTTATTAATAAATTTAATTGGATATGAATTCTCTTTTAAAATAGTTTTTAATTCATTTAAACATTCCTTTTGGAAAGTTTGATGTGATAAACAGACTACTCTGTTTTTCATACCTTTCACCAGGTTTGTTTTCATGTTTGGAGCATGCATCTCACGAGAGTGATATAATTCAGCAACGGCTCCGACATTTCTCCTTGTTTCACCATAAACGAAATGCATATCTGTATATTCTTCAAATAAATAATGCATTTTGAAACGATGGTCACTGACTGAAATGATGACAGATGACTTGACAATAATACACACTGTTTTAGGTTACTGTCAATTGTGGGTATCGATATGTCAGTGTATTTCTACCGGGAACAATTGGAAACATGTTGACTGGATGATATTTTCCTTGATAATGCAATCAGGAATGGCTTTGATAATGGTACTCCAACATAAACTTCAACGAATTAAAGTAGTTATTCAGTTTTTCGCAAAAAATATCAGACCTCAACTCTTATCTAAGTAGAGTATGAATTTGAGGTTGGGTTTTTTTCTCAGTTGATCTGTCAAAACAATCATATGCAAGGAAGTATGGTAACATGTCAGTGAATCCGCGACATCGATTAGATCAAATTATATGATGAAAAAATAACTCGGTCTCATTCTGACTCACCCGTACTATTTTTCCGATTCTCCCAACTTTGAAAAATGTTCAGGAGGTTGACACATATTCCGATATGTTGTGAGAAATTAGCATTATGCGATTATTGCACATAGGAAATTATATCTCTACTAGGACATATCTTCAGTTTTCTCAATTATCTCAGAAACCTCCACTTTCAGGCACATGGAATGTTATGACTTGCAGGTTGAGTATTGTTGCGATATCCTATCCAGATAATGAAAGTCTTAGACTGCATTTAAACTTTTATTCTGAATAGAAAAATGGGATACAACAACGTGACATATAAACTGACTTTTCAACATTTTTCTTGATATAATGTGACGTCATCAGGAGTACTTAACAATAATATCTCCCCCTCGATTTACAAATATTTAACCAACATAAAAATTTGTTTAATCGTCAAATGCAAAGACAAAACTGGAATGACAAAATCAAAACTAGGAATATTGTAATTTGTGACAACTTTATAACAAACTTCATTCCTCAACATCTGGAATGTTAATGAGAGAACAAATGTTATTAAATTTTTCTTCACAAATTTTTCTTTACAAATCATTATCAGTGGTCACACATTCATTATCTATAACTTTATCACTCATCAGGTCTTTTTAAAATTTTCTTTGATGTCTATATGTTCCGTGCGTTTGGAATTTCCGTAAATTTTTATCATCGAAATCGCGTTAATTATCAACTTTTAATTAGCACATTCAACGTCGCGAAACTCGGATAAAACATCTATTGAATTTACAAGCGTTTGCGTACTAGCTGCAGCCGCTACGTACTCGGCTTCAGCTGTAGATGAAGCTACACACGATTGTTTTTTAGAAAACCAGTTTATTGGATTACCCGCGTATAAAATTATCAAACCACTTGTGCTTCTCCTATCGCTCTTATCGCCGGCCCAATATGCGTCAGAAAATGCTTCTAAGCTTCCTTCACCTTGTTAATAGAATAATCCGGTATCGATAGTGTTCTTCAAGTTTCACAGTATTGTCTTTCCTGCTGTCCAGAGGTCTTGATTATGTTTATTTGAGAATCTGCTGAGGTATGTTACTGCATAAATTATATCAGGTTGAAATGTGCAGGCTGAATACATCAGTGACCCTATTAGCTTTCTGTAAGGGACATCTATGGTGTCATTTTTTGATAAATCAAGTGTGAATTCAGTACTCATTGGTGTTGATACAATTTTACATTCTGACATACTGCATTATTTGAGAACTTTTTCTATATATGTTCTTTGAGTGATTTTTCCTCAAAATATTTTTACTTCACCCATGTTCCTTGCATTCAATCTTTCTTTCAAATCTTTAAATACATTTTCTATCTCAATTTCATTTCCTGTTATGATCAAATCATCCACGAATACAATTAGCCAACAATTTTTTTTGGTATAGAGGCAAAAGTCAAATTTTGATCTTCTAAAATGTAAGCCTGTCATTATGACATTAAATTTGTTATTCCAAGAACGTGGACTTTCTTTCAATCCATATAATGTTCTGTCAAGTTTCAATACTTCAGACTTATCTATATTTACTCTATCTGGTATTTTTATATACACTTCGGTTCCAACCCCATTTAAAAAAGCAGTTGGGATATCTAACTGTCGAAGGTCCCAATTTTGTTGTAATGCATGAACTAGCAATGTTCTGACAGTTGACATTCTTGACACTGGGGCATACATTGTTCTTAATTGGTTCTCCTCCTGTAGTTGAAATCCCTTGGCCACTAAACTTCTTAGTGCCATCTTCTTCAGTGCGAAATACCCATCTTGTATCAATTGGATATTTACCGTAGGTAAATCCGTAATCGACCAAGTTTTTGATTTGTCGTGGGACATTAGTTCACTTTTTATGGCTTTCTGCCACTCTTCTTTGTATGTTTGCGGATCATTTTCTGACTCTGAAACGTCATACGCTGCATAAATTTCCATAATCGTCAAAATATTTTTGCTTGTGAACTTCTCTTCCTGTTCTTGTTATTCTTGGCTCTCCATTCTCTATCGTTTCATTGTTTTCTTCATTCATATCTTGATTTGAATCATCGGAGTAACTATTTGTTTGTTCGTCAAATAGACCATAATTTTTTTGGTCTTGTTCTTCTTCATCTTCATTTTCGATTGGTAGCACTGACGAAATTTTTTTTGACGTTTCTATATCTTTTCCTACAATATTATTTTCAATATTCCTATTTTCGAAAAATATTACATCTCTACTACAAGTTAGCGTTTTACTTTTTGGATCAATTAACCTATATCCTTTGGTATTTTCTCCATAGCCAATGAAAATCAGTTTCTGGGATTAAGGATCCCATTTTCTTCTGAGTGCGTCAGACACATGTGACATAACCTCACTTTCAGATACTCTAGGTGTGATAAATCGGGTTCATTGTTATGCCATACCTCGTAAGGAGCCTTATCTTCAATAGCTTCAGTGGGAGATCTGTTCATCAGATATACCGCAGTGTTAACTGCTTCAGCCCAAAATTATTTTTGTAAATCAGCGTCTGACAACATACAGCGGGCTTTTTCGATTATGGTCCTGTTGGCTCTCTCGCTTACACCATTTTGCTGTGGACTTTATCTAACAGTTGTCTGATGTCTGATGCCTGGGTTTCTAAGGAAGTTTTAAAAATTTCTATCAACGTATCCTGTTCCATTATCGGTTCTCAAAACTTTAATCTCACAATCTGTCTCATTTTCCATAAGACTTTCAAATTGTTTGAACGCTTCTACAACTTGGCTCTTTTCTGACAAAAAATATATAAAAACATATCTGGAGTTGTCATCTATTAGTGTGGAGGAGTACCTGCTACCCCCAAGTGATGCAGGTTCCATCGATCCTACCAAGTCACTGTGGACCAGTTCCAAAAGTTTACTTGATTGTCTGCTGCTGGGCGTGAAGGGCAGTCTACTATGTTTTTCTTCTATACAGGGAATGCACGGTTCGGATGTTGTCAAATTTTTGTCAAGTCCTGTTGACATGTGTACCAACAAATGCATGCTTTTCCGGATGACATGTCTGAGCCTACGATGCCACAGATTGCTTGAGATCTGTCCACCACATGAATATACCTTATTTCCTATAGGTTGCGTATATAATTTATAAATTTCCTCCGATTCAGATCCTGTTGCCACTGTTTCATTCATGGAATTGATAATTTTTCACCAGTTTTGTCAAAAATTATAGGCAGTTAGTTTACAGCTGCATCAGGAGCATACATCACCTCTTTTGATGGGATCAACTTTTGTTCATCTTCTACTACAATATTTATTGTTGCTGTTTCTTTCGACACAATATTTAGGTCACTTTTGTTTGCAATCTTTATTGGAGCTTCTGTATTGATAGCATTTTCATTTAACCAATGTCTGTTCATTGTTGAATGTGTTGAGGCACAGGAGTCTGAATACCAAGCGTTTTCAGTCACTTTTTCAGTAGTTGAACGAACTCAAAAATGCTCTGTCACTTTTCTTTGTATTTTTGTGTGTCTTCATTTCAGTCTGTGCATGATAACTTTTCTTTCTTCTACAATCTGTTCTGTAGTGTCCAATCTTACCACAGTTGTGACATTCCGGTCCCTTTTTCTGAAAACCTTTCGTATAACTAGCTTTTGTGAACATGGCTGTATAAGAACTTGCTGATTTTGGGTCAGCTTGTGATTCAACATCTTGCAGTGACTTCACTATAATAGAGTCACCACTTATCTTGGTCCCGCTACTTTCCAAACCCATTATCATTTGACGGTACTCATCTGGCAAACCAGCTAACAAGAGTGTTTCTATCCATTCATCTTCTACTTTGAATTTCATTTCATTCAATTTATGTGCTGTAGAAATGATAGTATCACAGTGGTCTATTTTTGATCGACAGTCTTCTAACTCCGTAGTTACCAGGGCTCCTAACAAACCAACTTTTCTTGTGAGATCCGAGTCCTCGAAAGCCTTCTCTAGATTCTGCCAAGCTTCTCCTGCTGTAGCTGCGGATCTCAGATGCGACTAGTTAACTTTGTCGACAGACATAATTATTTTTGAAAGAGCTTTTTTGTTTTTCTTTTCATCGGTTTCTGTACCTTCTACCACCTTCCAGAGATCATCTTATTCCAATAGGGGTTTCATGGCAAATTTTCATCAACTGTAGTTGTCTCTACTAGTCAATCTGTCGATAGCTACAAATGATGAATACGTACCTGTCATTTTGCGTGTTAGCACAAAAATTCCAATCAAACTTGTTTTGCTATATTGCTTTTCCAATGCAGTTCCGTGTAGCTCTGGGCCCATAATCTGTTGCGATATCCTATTCACACAATAAAAGTCTCAGAACTGCATTCAAACTATTTATTCTGAATAGAAAAATTGGAAACAACAACGTGACATACATACTGACTGTTCAACATTTTTCTTGACATAATTATTTCATACATTTTCGCAACCACCACTACCAATTCCACATGTGACGTCATCAGGAGTAAGTAACAATAATATCAACAATATCGATGGGCCAAACTATGTCAAACGCTCATTTGTCCATTCAATTGTCCCAAAAATATTAACGAAATATGACCACATACCATCGTAACTACGCCACTGGTTTACGAAAATGAAACAATATAACTTCAAATCAGCACGTTGATAAACCTCGGATTAGTGTACCAAGTTTCAAATTTTTTCCTTGAGGAATTTTTGAGAAAACAAATTAAATCCTAATTTTTTTCGTACTTTCGACATCCTGTATCTCAGAGGGCACTCATTTTAGGACATACCTTGATGGCAACTTTTCACCTCGAAATGAGGTGAGGAATCTGTAGTCGGAGTTTGTCGGTCTTATTCTGACCAACCCATATTTATATATATATATATATATATATATATATATATATATATATATATATATATATATATGTTTGTTGTTCATCTCTTATGTATGCCTATTTTAGTTGAATCCGCACGCCTATGCGTGATCGGTTGTTCTTCGTCGATATAGCGGCGATGTCACTGCTGTCAAATGAAAATTGACTCTGAATACATACTCTTGTCAACGAAACAAATTAAACAGAATAAGTTAACACAACGTGGAGTGCTGTCTTATTCAAAACCTCATTTTTGGAAACGAGTTACCAGAACTCGTTGATCAAACCAACGCGGACGAACGTCCCAAAAATACATGGTCCTAACGAGCCGCATCGAAATACCAGCCGAGACGAAGCAGTGAAACGAGCCGCCTAGCATCAAGCGAATTCAACGCCCTACCAGTGTAGTGAGTCACCCTCTTCCTTCCTCTCACATCATCTTATTCCAATCTTTATTGCTTCATTTGGAGAGTTGCGGTGTGTGAACGTTTGAATGTCTTATTTATTAAAATGGCAGATCTAAATGCACTGAAGTTGAAAAGAGGCCAAATTAAAGCTAAGGTCGCCCGATTTCAAAGTTTTTTGAACGCTTTCAACCCGGACACGAATGATATAAAGGAATTGAAAACTAGGTTAGAATCACACGAGCCACTGTTAGAGCAATTTGAATCGATTCAAAATGAAATTGAAGCGATAAATAACGTTATTCAGGAGCAAGAACGGGAGATGTTTGAAGATTCGTACTTCAAGACTATTGCTCAAGCAAAAAGCATAATTATATCGGAATTCAATAAATTCGAAGCTCAAAAAAAACAGACTCCAAATTCGTCCTCTAGCCAAGGAGGAAACGGTGTTAATGTTGATACTGTTTATAATGATAATAATGCACAAGCGCAAGGTCGCGTTAAATTGCCACAACTAAGTCTACCCGATTTTCACGGTCATTATAATCAATGGATGGCTTTCAGGGACACCTTCAACTCATTAATCAACGACAATAAATCGTTATCAGACATACAAAAATTTCATTATTTGCATTCGTGTGTAAAAGGAGAGGCCGCGCAAGTCATACAATCACTCGAAGTTACCAATGCAAATTATTCTATAGCCTGGACTATGCTGAAAGAACGCTTCGAGAATAACAAACTCATAATACACACTCACAACAAAGCAATTTTTGAGCTATATCCCGTAAAACTTGAGTCTTATGTATATCGAAGAAAGCTTCTCGACAACTTTAACAAAAATCTACGTGCCCTGAAGGCATTAAAGGAACCTATTGAAAAATGGGATACTCTTCTCATATACATTTTATCATCGAAACTTGATCCCATTAGCAAAAGGGAATGGGAGGAAACAGCCAGTGATTCTCCAAAACTAGCGGAATTGACAGAGTTTCTGACGAAACGCTGTCAATTACTAGAGACAATTGAAAATAAAACCAAGACTCCAAAACCGGGTGTACCGAATCGCGAGGAAAAAACTCACTCGAACCGCGAAGAAAAATCTCACTCTCACTTATCCATGCAAAGAATATCTTGTTCTTTTTGCCAGCAACCTCATTTCAATTCCCAATGCGATAAATTTAAAAAAATGTCCATTTCTAGTAGATTCGCAGAAGTAAAAAAGCTAAAGCTATGTTCTAATTGCTTGAGGCCAAATCACTTCCAACAAAACTGCCGTTCATCCAACTGTCGTTTCTGTAATGAAAACATCACTCCCTTTACACTCTCCGCACGCCAATGACACCGCGCGTTCAACGACAACAATGTACAGTCGACATCGACCGGTGAATCACGACAGCTAAGCGAAGGCGAGTACGGTGAAACTACGCAAATGCAGCATTCGCTAGCTACCATGAAAATCAAAGACAGGGGCGCATCTGTACCAGTCTTTAAATCATATTCATCGCAAGTATTACTCGCCACAGCCATAATAAATGTACGCGACTTTGAAGGAATTTAGTAGCGTGCAGGGCGATGTTGGATAGCGGATCGCAATCGAACTTCATCACAAATCATCTGGCAAATAAACTCAAATTGAAAACGTTCAGAATTCATATTCCAGTGGGGGCATCAACAACTCTATCAGCAATATATCGAATAAAATTGAAACCTTCATATATTCAGTCGACGGAAAATACAAATCTAAAAAAACCTTTTAGTAATCGATAAAATAGCCGAGTATATGCCACAAATATCATTCGACATCTCGACAATAAATTTACCGAAAACATAATTCTGGCAGATAGCACCTTCAATGAATCGAAGCCAATTGATATTTTGTTAGGGCTAGGGTTTTTCGACATATTGTGTATAGGTCAAATAAAGACAAATGCGAGCAATCAAATCATTCAGAAAACAAAACTAGGTTGGGTAGTCTCCGGACATTCAAATGTGGAAAATTACGATACGCGAATTTCATGCCATGCTATAAGTAATAACGAATCAGACGAATAGCTACAAGCATTATGGAAAATAGAAGAGGTCAAAATAAAAAACCATTACACTTTGGAAGAAATCGAATGTGAAGAACGTTATGCTGAAACATTCCGAAGAGATGATCAAGATCTTTCGAAGTCACTTTACCGGTGAAGGATGAGCTTAATCAATTGGCGAATCCGAGAAAGCCGATCACCCGATTTTCCTCGATTGAAAACGATTCATACGCGACTCAGAATACAAAAGGGCGTACGTGAATTTCATGAATGAGATACATCAATTGGGGCATATGACGACAGTCGATTTAAAACAATGATGTTGCCGATATTCAATGTTATTTACCGCACCACGGGGTGTTAAAGGAAAGTAGCACCACTACTAAACTTCGTGTCGTTTATGATGCATCCAATCCAACAAGCTCCGGTTTATCTTTGAATAATGTTTTGAAGGTAGGACCAATGATTCAATCGGAACTATTCTCAATCATTCTTAAATTCAGAAAGCATAACGTTGTATTTATTGGTGACGTAAAAATGATGTATCGACAAATAAATTTGAATGAAACGCAACGCGATCTTCAAACGATATTATGGCGTTCTAATCCGAGCGACGAATTGAAACACTACCGTCTCAATACTGTGACGTACGGGACGGCATCAGCTAGTTTTTTAGCTTGTCGTTCGTTAATGCAATTGGCGTATGAATATGAGAATATTTACCCTCATGCAAGCAATGTAATTAAGCAAGATTTTTATGTTGACGACCTAATCACGGGCGCAAATTCGGTGTCTGAAGCGCTCACGCTAAAAAAACAAGTTGTAGAAATATTAGAAAGTGGAAAATTCCCATTGAGAAAGTGGGCATCAAACTGCGAAGAATTATTAGATAACTCTGATGTAAATTCACTACCAAAATATGACATATCGAATGACAAAACTGTCAAAACATTGGGGCTCATGTGGAACCCAAGTAATGATACATTTGCGTATAGTATTGATATAAATTTGAAAACTCCAGTTACGAAACGCACGATCCTTGCGACCATATCAAAAATCTTTGATCCCTTGGGACTGATCGGCCCAATCATCGTCCTAGCAAAACTTATTTTACAGAAGCTCTGGGAGTTACGTTCGGAGTGGGACGAATCAATCCCCCTTGACATGCATACCACATGGCTACAGCTCTGCCGTCAACTCCCAAGTATAAATGAGATTCGTATTCCTCCTCAAGTGACCGTTCGTCAAATGGTCGAAATTCAAATGCATGGATTCTGTGACTCCTCAGAGCGAGCTTATGGCGTCGCGATTTACATTCGTACTACTGACAGCAACGGTGTCAATTTTTCAAAATTGTTGTTTGCAAAGTCTAAAATCGCTCCATTGAAGAAATCAACTTTACCTCGCTTAGAACTCTCAGGCGCTCTTTGTACTCGCGCGCTTAACAAATAAGGTGGAGAAATCTTTGAACATGGGCGTGCTAAGAAAATTGTATTGGTGCATTCAACTATCGTGTTAGCTTGGTTGAAATCGGAACCAAGTAATTGGAAAACCTTTGTAGCCAATCGGACATCCGAAATACGAGATTTAACTGATCCACATGCTTGGAGACACATAGAAGGTAGTAGAAACCATGCCGATATCATTTCCCGAGGTGAGAACCTGAAAAATTAATTCAAACGAGTTATGGTGGTCCGGTCCACCTTTTACAAATGGTCGAAGCTGATTGGCCAGAATCACGCGCAGAGCTGACACCCGATACAGCTGAAAGACGTAAACAAGCACAACTGTCTTGTTCGTCTTACAATACTCAATTCATTCTAGAAAGATTTTCCCCTTTCACCAAAACTCATCGTGTATTTACATACATGTTGAAATATGTGCACAATTGCAATCCTAAAAATAAAATAAAGATTAATGGTAATTTAACTCGCGATGAACTGGACAATTTGCTCATTTTACTACTGAAGCTATGTCAAGCATCAAGTTTCTTCGGAAATTCACGCATTGCAAACAAAGAGGGCTTTATCAAAATCGAGTAAATTACTATCATTAAATCCCTTTTGGACTCGAACGGGTTATTGGCGTCGGCGGAAGAATAGTATATTCCATGAGAGACTAGATAAAAGCATCCTATATTGCTGCCCGACAAAACGCATTTACTATAAAATTGATTCAATATGAACACATTCGAACACTTCATTCCGGGCCTACATCCACTTTAAATGCTGTGAGGAGCAAATATTGGCCTATTAACGGAAGGAGTGTGGTTCGGGGTATCATACGCAAGTGTGTAACTTGTTGTAAGGCGAGGCCTCCGATTTCGAACCCTCTCATGGGGAACATTCCTGAGGCCAGGTTAGTCCCAAAGCGTCCGTTCTCCGTAGTGGGTGTCGACTATGCGGGGCCCATTCTTATTAAAGATAGTTTTATACGATCAAGAAAATTTGTAAAATCGTATATTTGTATTTTTGTATGTTTTGTAACTAAAGCGGTGCACATTGAACTGGCTACTAGCTTATCTACTGAAGCGTTCCTTAATTGTCACAAAAGATTTGTTTCACGTCGTGCCTTATGCACAGATATTTATTCTGACAACGGCAGTAACTTCGTGGGAGCGAATAATGAGTTGAAGGCCATTATCAATGACATTAAAAAATCTACTCAATCCGGAGAAACGAGAGATTATCTTTTAAAAAATTCCATCACGTGGCACTTCATACCCCGCTGCTCCCCACCAAGGCGATTGTGGAGGCTGCTGTTAAGGCGACAAAATATCATTCAACTCGAATTCTAGGGAATGCACATCTGAATTACGAATGTTTGTACACCGTACTCTGCCAGATTGAGGCAATATTGAACTCCCGTCCTATCACTGTCCTATCTCACGACCCAAACAATTTATCCGCACTAACCCCGGCTCACTCCTTGGTTGGTGACTCCATGATAGCTGTACCTCAACGTGACGTCACCGAGCTGCCAACAAATAGATTGAAGCTGTTTCAGCGACTGCAGCAATTAACCCAACACTTCTGGAAGCGTTGGTCGTTGGAATATATTACTTCTTTGCAACAGCGCAGCAAGTGGAAGGCAAAAATCCCGGAATCAGTCAGAACGAACTCACTTGTACTTTCACGAGAGGAGAATCTACCACCAATGCAATGGCGTCTAGGTCGCATCGTCGCCGTCCATCCAGGAAGGGACAATGTGGTGCGAGTAGTTAGTGTTCTGACCAAGAATGGTGTAGTAAAGCGTAGTGTAATCAAAGTGAGTGCTCTACCTATTGACTAGACGGAAGCCTCATATATGGACAATTATATGTAACAATAGACTATTGGAGCTGACCTTTTATATTTTTTTAGTCAGTAATGTATCTTCTTTGTTGAAAGCCCAAGCTTTCAAGGCGGGCTGTATGTTTGTTGTTCATCTCTTATGTATGCCTATTTTAGTTGAATCCGCACGCCTATGCGTGATCGGTTGTTCTTCGTCGATATAGCGGCGATGTCACTGCTGTCAAATGAAAATTGACTCTGAATACATACTCTTGTCAACGAAACAAATTAAACAGAATAAGTTAACACAACGTGGAGTGCTGTCTTATTCAAAACCTCATTTTTGGAAACGAGTTACCAGAACTCGTCGATCAAACCAACGCGGACGAACGTCCCAAAAATACAATATATATATATATATATATATATATATATATATATATATATATATATATATAATATATATAAATATATATATACATATATATATACATATATATACACAATACAAATTGTAGCTGCAGGAACACTATTATATAGAAAAATCCATGGAAAAACATTTTCTGAAGAAATAAAGGTATTAAAAAATTATATTTCCCTAAAGAGAGAAGTAGATTCTATATTTTATGTTATATCTTGGTTAAATTTTCAAGCATGAACTATCACCGAATTAGGAGTCTTATTTCTTTTTAACCCCAATTTTTGGCAGCAGATCACCAAGCACATTAGACATTATCCTGAAGAAGATCATCATTATGTTCGAGAAAAAGGTGTCGACAGTTTGGAATAGAAATATTGCATCATACGATTCAGACAAGCAGTGAAGGGGGTATGGACGTATGCCAAAAGTAGAAGAATTGAGAAGCTACTCCTAATAGTCCTATGATGGGTCAACTCATACCCTGTAGGTTTCAACCTACCACTCAACCCTAAATCAAGGCAGACGTGGATTAATTTGTACCCCTTATGTTTATTATCTTATGTTCATGCCAAAAGGAATCAGGAAGTCATTTGGAAATCACATACGATCTAAGTGACTGATAGTTTACTACTTTCAAGCGGACTACGAAAATCTTCGGAAAATATGAATTAGACAGCAAAAATAAAGTCATTCTCTTGAAAAGTGGTGTGGTGTTCCTTATAACTTTTTTTGTGTGGGTGAATCATATAGTGATAACATAACAAAAATAAAATTGAAAAGTACAGAGTATACCTATAAATAGCACAACTGGAAGTGAGAATTTAACCCTCCTGAAAGTGAGAATTCACTTCCCTAATGTGAGAATTCAACCCCGCTTCAAGTCCGAACATGGGCGTTGGGTTAACTATAACCTGTTGTTTGTGAGTAAATCATATAGAGAAATCATTACAAAAACAAAATTAAAAAGTACAGATAGCAGAACTGAAAGTGAGAGATATTCAATTAGTAGTTGAAACAAATGTTATCTGCGCATGAAGGCGGTTGAGTAGTGGGGTAGGGCAGCAGACGCGGGGAAGCGTAATTATAGTAATACAAGCGCGCAATTTATGAATCTGCTACCTCCACTACCCAGCCGTTCGCTCGCTCATGTTTGCATGTATTTCTAAACTCTTTCGCAGCATTTCAACGCGAAATGAGGATTCACGTTCTGTAGTATTATACTTCTACTTGCAATATGTTCATGAAAAATCGAAATCGGACCACCTATAACTCATCCAAGCTTGCCGAAAAAGACACAGGACCGTACCGGAATAATTTCAACTTGGTAGGAAATTCTTGGGCACCATTCGAAAATAAAAAAAATCGTTTAGTGCATCACCTTCACGTATCTCACCGGAATTACTCATCGAAAGATATTATTTAGGTAGTACCCCCCACTACTTCAGTTTCTGGACAAATTGTTGGATATAATTTTGAATAATATCAAATAGAATAAAAAGAAGTTTTCCATATAAATGTCAATCTCCTTTATACTACATCTAATGTGAGAAAAACTCAGTTTTTAACCCATAAATGATTGGTTATGAATATCTGCTCTGCAAGCCGTTGTGGGATGACCCCGTATTGACAGTCCTCGCACGTTTATTTATCAGTTGGAATCCAGTGGTCACCAAAACATTAGCTGGGTAATTTTTTATGGATATTCGACTGACTTCACTAACCTATGGTCTGAGTTAGCTTACAGTGGAATCTCAGAAAATTGTCTTCCTCCTGATGGATACTTCATTGTTTTCCATCAGGGAGCGCACTCAGAGTTGAGTGTATCAAGGATAGCAACAAAAATAGATGAAAAAGAGCATAATCAATTAATTTATTTCTAAATTTTCATTGATAAAAAAAATTCTTTATGCAAATCGCCAGAGATTTCGTAATATATTTGTTATCGAATGGTATCTGAAATTCCGATGGAAACTGGAGATAATAATACTGGTGAAGAATGGCTGAATGTTTGACTTATTTTCACCAAGATACCAGAGATTGTGTGAAAAAAGAAGGACAGGTGGCCAAAAATGGTATTTCAGTGGGGAGATTTCAGTGGGGAGATCAGGTTAAATGTAACAACATAATGTCTCACTACTAGTTCGAAAAATATATCATTATATATTTCCTCTTTTGTTAGTGATTCAGACAATCTTTGCAAAATTCCATTTTTGCGGCATGGGTAGGAAATACTCTCAGAACTTTATAGTCGAGTTCCAAAATCGCTGAACGGACACAATTTCAAAATATTTTCAAACAATAATCTGTTTTTTAGTGATATATAGATGATAGGGTCTTGGAATACAATGACCGATCGAATGAATGTATGGGCACACACCTTACAAATAACCCATAATTCGAATTGGTCCAGCATTTCTGAACCAAACGTGTTATATAACATGACACGGATTGATATCGGTAGCGTATAGGCGGGTTGGTTTGTGTTGGCTTGAAAACTGTGCGTAGTGAACCACGCAGATGCAGAATATCTGTTTATCTTAATTATATATTTTTGGACCGTCTGCCTCATACAATAACAATCGAAGTTCACTCAGCTTAGTTGGTTTGAAAGTTCAATTATTGTTATCTAATGGAAGACGTTCAGACTAATTTGTTTGTCACAGATTTAGCTGCTTTCATCATATTATAGTATGACGAAGAATGGAGAATGGAGAATATTTAAATATAGAAATCTATAACAATGCAACACTTTTCTGAAATCTTAAAATAAACTGAAAAACTAAATTCCTGGTTGATTCATTCGTTGCAGTATGTTAGGAATCCTGAAAATCGTTTTTTTTTGTCGCTTAACATAATCTAAGATCAAACCCAAACCCATGTTTCACCCCAATAAACAGGTCAATTTGAATCTTTTTATACCCTCCAGAACACCTACGCCGTAAAAAAAATTAAGTGATAAGGCGAGCCGTTGATCTGAATCATTTTTTTTTATTGACGTCCTATCTTGTTCGGTGTTGATAACCCCCGTATTTTAATGCAATTATTTTAACTCGCACTGATTCTGCCAATCAATTCGAGAATCCTTGGAAATAAAATATATGTAAACCAAAATCAATACTGAAGTATATAGAAGCCGAGTCGAATGCAGATTAATGAATGGTGTTCGGCATTATTTGAAAAGCTATATCTGGTTCAATTGATTATTTATTCTGGGTGTATTTTACCTTCATTTATATAAATGAAATCAATAAATCGAGAATTTACCAAGAACTCAAATTTCAAGTTCGGCTTAGAATTCAACAGAACTATTCAAAAACTACAAGATGTTGACGACACCACTTCCAATAAAAATATTGAGGTATTAAAAAATCCATATAAATATATCGGACTTTTTGAAAAGTGTTGAAGCCAAATTCAGAGCAATAAATATTTCCGTTAATACGAATTCATAATATGAATTATATGTTGATCATGTACCAGTGATTAATTGAAATTATCATTCTACACACTATAACGTCTCTCGACATCGTTTGTTTGGGCGGTTTCACTTTTCACAATTAAAAAAAATATGCACAGAAAATGTATACAAATGAATACTACATGATTCAATATGCCACGATGGGTTACCGCGTTTGCCAATGAATATTGTTTCGAGAAAATGATCATGAATTTATGCGAGAATTGGTTGTCCAAAACTTTTTTTTAGAGACCTTCTCACTCTGTGTATAGAAATTGTCTCTGCAGCAGCTTTTTCCGCTACGAGTTTGGAAATTTTTGTTTTTAGAAGGTTTATTTTCTGTATTTTCTGAAATCACTTCAAGATAATCGAGATTAAATTTTTTGTGTAATTTTAATTCTGATATTTGGGGATGGAAATCAAATTCAAATTTAGGTTTATGTGTAATGAAATTCTCCTGGTATATTGTTGTTTTATTCAACATTTTTTATTCGTTTTTGGAAATGCGTTTGGGATTCCCGATTATTTTCTATGTTTATGCAACCATTATGAAGTGTTGTTTAATAAAGATTTGTATTTTCAGGAAAGTTTTCAATTTATAATTGTATGAATTCTATGTAATGTGCTAGATCTCAAGAAAGAAATATTAGGTTCCTATTGATATTTTTTGACTGGTGTAGTTTGAGTTAACATCTATTCAGTTTTTTGTTGAATTTGAGAAGTCATCACAATAAGACTTAAAACAAAGTTGATGTATCTTCGCCGATCATGGATCCCAGTTTCAATTTTTCGATTTCAAAGTTGAACTATATAAGTGAATATCGGTTATTATTTTTGTTATATCAAAATAGGAACCCAAGTGAGAACTGCCTATGTCCCTGTGCGCTGATTATGCTTCTTCCTTTTGATTTGAGTCAGTGTACATAGAAATATTAGGAAACCGCTGGGGACAATTGAATCCTTCATCAACTTTTCATCCAAAATGGAAATGCTGATCATATTTCCAATGTTTTCTTTTGACACCTGATTCATGAAATGAATGAATTCTGAAATCTTGTTTATTTTCATTATGAACTACTCGTTAACGTATAATCAAACGAGGAATTGTAGTTTTATTGCTTTGTCGAAAATTGTGGAACGGAACTTGTGGTAAAAATTAAATATTACCTGGAGAATTCAGATTGGTATCTATGATTTCTAGATTGTGATCATATCCCTCATGAATAATTCATTTGTCAGCGTTGAATGGAATCCGTTATTGGATGACGATGACATGCATCTGTTATGATACTATTTATAGATTCGTATTCTCCAAAAAGTACAAATCTTTTTGATATGGTTCAACAGTGAGTTGAAACAAACAGATTTTTTTTTTTTGAGTTTAGAGTGGCATCGACTGTTGCGATCATTAGCCACCATACAGGTTATGGAGTTAGGTTCTCTCAATGTTAGATTTTGTTGAATAAACCACTGATTTTACAAAAGTTAAGCAGCACTGCGATAGATTTTGGATCATTGCTCAATGCCAAGTCGAGGTTATTCTTCATTCCTGTATGGTTTCTGTAACTGCCCATAACAAGTTTTCTTCGTGGGATATCTCCGATTTATTTTCATTTTTTCATCATCCATGTCCTTGTCTGTAACCTTAATTAAAATAAATATTATTATTTGTTTCTGTATCTATCATACGTTACACATGATTCTATTATATGTTTCACTGTTGATGAAACCTGGCGAATTTCACAAAGCGCTTGGTCCGAATTCGTTATAAGATAGGAATGGGTTGGGTTGGCGTGTTCGATTTTCAATCTTGAGATAAGAACTTGCTCCGTTCTTGTGATATTTATGGAAAATTGCCATTTTTCGACTGTTGGTTCAACGCTCCTCAACTTTTGAATTTGCTCATTTCTTTGCGATTGCCATACGTTTATCGAATTCTGTTTTATCGAATTCTTCAGATCTTGGGCAGCTTTATCTGCCTGTACATTGCCCAAAATTCCGATGTGGCTGGGACACCATGAGAAATGTATGTTGTATCCGAGAAATGAATGTTGTATCCGAGAGCGGTTATTAGTTTGACGAGAGGATCATCCCATACATTTTCTTTAAAACCATCGAGGGAAGCATAGCGAGTCTCAACAGATCAAAAAAGAATTTTGAGAAAGTGTACTCGCTACTAGGAGGGCTCGATAAATGGCATACAGTTCAGCTGTATATACACTCGAAGTATTATGAACCGTCCAAGAATGGTTTTGATTATCAAAATGTATGGCAGATCGTACTCCCATTTGATTCTTAGATCCATCGGTGAACATAACAAGCGTACTTGGGTGTTTCTCTTATATTCCTTTGTGGTGAGCCATCATCACCAGGGTATTTGTTCCACATTTTCTGAATATCAATAGTACTTTGATGATTGTGGCTTTGGAAACCACCTAAGAGGGGACTTCACAGAACAACCTTGAAAACACAGATGAGAAATCGACATCACTGCTTTCCTGGACATTTATTATGGTTACAGCGGGCTATTTCATTTACTTCTCCGATAGTATTGGAATCAATATCTCAGGTATTTCGCATGAAACCATATACCTGTTGCGTAGTTCAGTATCATTTGTCTCGTCAAATTTTCAGAGGCATACCAGTTATCTCGACCTGTAAACTAGCTACAGGATTTGTTCTGGATGCTCCTGATCCAAACCGCAATCCACTATTCGATAGCCTATCTAGTTGCTATAGTGAAGATTTGGAGGCTGATGCATATGCCAGGGCATCACAATCTATTTTGGATTCAATGAGCGCTTTGGAGATGGTCAAAATGACATTTTCATTGGCTACCCATTTGATATGCGCTATACTTTCAGAATATTCAACGATTTTCCAATTTCACAAATGATTGTAAGATCGTCAATGTGGGCGTGTCATGTTAACGTTTTATCGAGAATGAGACCTAGAAATTTTATTGTCGACCTGGAAATTCATGGGTATATCCTTCATGGTGAGTTCGACAGCATTTGTATGCCTAGCAGACTTGGTGGAATGTACTCCGGATGTTTTCGACAGTGAGAAACGGTATCCACTCATTTATGCATTTTCCACTATAGTGTCTATAGTGTCGGCCATGCAGGATTTGGAAAGATCTGTCTGTTAAAAAACAACGAGGTCATCAACATAAAGACATATGTCAATATCATGCAATATCGCTATTGCAAATAGTGTAACACTAAGGGTCGATCCTTGTGGGATACCGTTTTGATGGATACGAGCTGTCGATGTTGTAGTTTCGATTTCAACCCGAAATTGTCAGTCTGGAAAAAAAAGTATTAATTTTGGCAACTGTCCTCTCATGCCCCAGTTATATATTTTTCGTAGTTTATTGTAACGCTATTGGATGGTCACTGGACATGGAGCCCATTTCAATCGCATTCACTAAATGAGTGATCGCGTCCACCATTGAGTAGTTTCTGCGAAACCCATGTTGATATTGAGATAGTATGTTGTTCGTTTCAATATACCACACAAATCGTGAATTGATCCTTTTTTCGAAAACTTTAGAGGAGCAACAGGTTGGTGCAATCGGTCTTCAGCTACAAGTTGACTAGGGTCTTTATTTTCTTTGAGAAGTGGTATCAGGATTGCCTCCTCACATTTTTTTTTTGGATAGATGCCTCTTAGCCAAATCATTTTGTATAAGTTTAATAATTGAGTTTTTGCATAAGAGGCATGTTGTTAATCATGGAATATGTAATATTGTTTGGTCCTGGTGACGAGTTTTTCAGGTCCGATATGGCGTTCTTCATCTCACCAAAATAGAAATGTGCATTATGAAGGATTCTCCGTAGTCACGACCAAAGTCCAGAGGCCTTTCCACTCCAGTTTTGAGGTTGATAAAAAATTCGTCATAATTTTCAAAGCTACTGATTTCGGAATTGTCTGCAATTTCCTCAGAGGTCTCCACCGTATATGTATGTGCCGTTGTTATTTATGTATTTGATGGATTCAAAGGCATGTCTTCCATTGATTGATTAATTTATTCCATATTCCCTTGGGCAGGTCGTCGACTTCAGACAATTTATATATTCTTTCCAGGACTTTTTCTCTGCGTGAAGTATGGATTTTCGGAGTATGGCTTGTAGTTTTTTTATTTGGATACGATTTACGGCAGTTGGGCTCCTCTTGAATATATTGAGGGCCTTTCTTTTATTTCTGATTGCATCCCTCACATTTTTGTTCCACCATGGGACGTACTTGCCATTAGGATTGGGTTTTATACTGAAATCGATATTGTTGCTGCTTCCAGCATTATTGATGTTAGTTGATCATCGGTTTCTTCAACATTTTCTGAGAGAGTAGTGTTTGGGATACTTTTGGAATATTTGGTCCAATCGGCATAGTGAGTTTTCCATCTCGGTTTAATTCTCCGATAATTTTTCGGGTAGTCAGTGTTCACTATGACAGAAAAAAGGCCGCTGCTATGCATATCGTCCATTGGCTTCCAACTCAGTTCCCTGCAAGTGCAGGTAAGATCAATGGCAGAGAAAGTGCACATAAATATCAGTTCTTTGAATTCAATAATGTGTAAATTGTCGTATCTAAGTAGTTTTATATGGTCCTGCTCCCTATAGCAGATCTCGCGTTGAAATCTCCTAATACCAGAAGTGGCAGATGTAGTTGAGCAAATAGATGACTCATGTGTTGTTCATTCCAGTTAAATTCGGGTAGGTTTATCGAGGCAATTGTGAAGTTGAGAAGATAGTTTAATCGAGCTGCTACTGCTCGAAGATATGTGTTGATGGGTTATTCTTCGGAATGTATTGATTCTTTAACATGAATGACTACTCCCCCTTTGGCTCTTATACTTATATATACTTCTTTGTAGTAGACTTTATAGCCTTTGAGAATGAAAGTTTCGTCTGGTCTCAAGTGAGTTTCTCAAAGGCACCCACATATGGGTTGTTATTTTGAGAAAATCGTTTCAATTTCAGGTTAGTGAGATTCGATACTATTAAAATTCCACTGAAAAATATGTTCCATGTGAGGGTGATGGTGAGTATAGATATATTGTTATGTGTGTGTAGTGTGAATATTGAAATAGTAGAATGAGAATTATAATTCATCTGAGATTTATCAACTCATATTTGAAGTTGGAGGTTTTTTTATTTTTGGATCGTGGAGGTTTTTCGCGATTGGGAGGGATTTTCATTATTGGAATCTTCTTCTTTATCGTCTTCCGAGTACTCGGAGGAGGAGCTTATTTTTTTTTTGGTCGATACCCAAAATATGTCAGTTGATTGTGAATCTGATCGTTCCCTTGTTGATGGTTGACCTGAAATGGAGGGACATACTGATTTAACTGAAAGGGGCGCTTGAAAAAGGATATATGTGAGGTGGTTTGAGACTTCTACTTTCTCCCTTCCTGAATATGGGGTATTGAACTGGAAATTATGTTTTCAATTTATTGGTGTAACTTGTGCGAAAGTTATAGTAGTTTTCCTTTTTGCCTTTCTGTATGATATCGTCCACTTCTTTCCTTCTGTTTAGCGTACTCGAATTGATATTTTGGACGGTTCTATTCCCTGCATGATGAGGTCCTTCGCAATTAAAGCACTTTATCGGTTCCTCACATGGGGTTTCTTTGTGAGGCTGTTTTCCACAGGAGCACTTCCTTTTCTGTTTGCATCTAGTTGCGGTGTGTCCGAAAAGTTGGCAGTTGAAACATATGGTGGGAGTTGGTATATATCGTTTGACTTTGAGGTGGTAATAAGCTACATTGATACTTTCTGGTAAAATTGGTGTATTGAAAGAAAGGTGAGTAGGTGTCCTGATGTATCAGTCAAGATTCCGTTTCTCTTCGTGTTGGACTTTTTTTACGCTTTTATTGCGTAATTCTTTAAAATTTTTTCTGTGATACAGTTTAGCAGGTCTCAACAATATGCCTTCGAAACTGTTGAGAGTAGCATGTAGTACCACTTCAACCTCACTTCCACCCAATTTTTTCTGATAGTAGTCTTTTTCATTGTATATTGTCAAGTGGCAAATCGTTGAAAAGATAACTCAATTCTCTTTTCAATAATCTGGTATTCTTTTAATTTCATTAATACGTTTTTTCACAATATGCATTTGAAATGTCATGTATAACAAAATTTCAAATGCACATTGTGGAAAAATATTTGAACGAAATTCAAAAAAAAAACAATAGTTGAGAAGAGAATTGAGTAATATTTTCAACGATGTGCCACTTGACGCCCCATGCCATTCGGAATTTTCAAGTTGATGTGCCCCCCAGCGCCATCTATCTAGGAATCACAATGTCTCCTATTTCAAACAGTAGTATCGGTGATATCATTCAAAATTGTTCTGGTCTCGTTGTTCTATGTCAAAGCGTTCAAATGTTGAGAGTGGCGGTGAAGGGGTGGAAGGGGGGGGGATGAGGCTATAAAAAGCCGCATTCGCAATTGTGATTTCGTAGAACAACCATAGTTGAGAGAGAAATTTAATTACCTTTTCAACGATGGTCAACTCGACCTCTATGCCTTTCGAAATTTTCAAGTTGATGTGCCCCCAGTGCCCTCTGTACTGATTGTAATGTATCTCCTCTCATAAAGTAGGACTGGCATAGTCATTCGATGAATTTTAGATCCGCACTTATATTTGACATTTCAAATGCCTATTGTGAAAAAAACTTCTGAACGAAATTGAAAAAAATAGGATTGTTGAAAAGAGAATTGAATGAACTTTTCAACGATGTGCCACTTGACCTCCCATGCTATTCGAAATATTTCAAGTTGATGTGTTCCTTGCGCATTCTATCGGGCAATCACAATGTATTTCATTTCGAAAAGTAGTATCGGTGATATCATTCCATACATTTTTTTTTCATTGTTTTACGTCGAACCTTTGGAAAGTCAACAGGGGGGGGCTATAAAAAAATGTGTTAAAAAAATGATACCAGTGGAAATTCGGCATGCATTCTAAAAGTGTCACATGATGGACGTTTATCAATTCAAAATGTTTTGTTTTATGAATGAGGATATACATGGGATATTATTATTTTTTGTAGGAATTTAATGGATCAATGTCAGATCTCTATATTATGTTTGTATTGCAACCATTTCTAGAAAGTCTTCTGTTAAGATTTTATTAATATATAAAATTTTCGTAATCAATGATGTGACCTTCAGTAATGACATGTTTTTGAAGTCTGCAATCACTTTAATATCCAACAATTCAAGATTTGAGAGTCATGAGAGTCATGATTTGAAAGATATTTCACAGCCATATAATTTTTCGATTTCATTTCACCTGGTGACATATTTTTTTTGTTAATATATTCGAATAACACTAAATGTTCAGTATGATCTTTTCCTACAGACATATAAAAGTCAAACTTTATCGATAACAAAACCAAATATGAATTATGTTAAACTCAATTCATCCTTCATTTGAATAACATTTTCGGAATGCCATCCACTAGTCTCTTGACAATAAGCGAATTTCAGGAATTTTTTTTGTTGATGGCGAGAGATTTATGTACTCACTCTGATGATTCCATACCCAATTTGATTTTTCAATTACTCAGGATTCGAGAGTGTCTTCACATATACTTTCAATATTGAATGATGCACAGGGAAAACCAGAGCAAGACACATCGGGGGACCTTTTTTCAGGGGCAGGTGGAGAAAATGCTTTAGGGACACCCTTTGGTAGTGTGAAAATCCCTGAGTTCATCAGTCTCAGATGTACCTACTTAAAAGTCCATCCCACAGGCTTATCTGGCCGTGGCCCCTGAGGAAATTTGGGTTTTTTGGCTCATTGCATCTTACCTGATGAAAGTTTAGGCCTGAGGATCTAAGTGGATATACAATATGCTATAAAATAGTTCTTCACTTGTCCCTCCTAGACGTTTTATGTCACCATGTCGTACTGATGGTTCCTGAATAAAGGCCACTTCTAAGTCTTCATAGCAACTTCATATACTACCGTGGTTACCTCACAGTGCTGAGAATTTATCTGGACGAGCCCCATCCCACAAATCTTTTGTTTGTGTTTGCTCATTACCCTGTCCCGTTTCGATCGTGTAGTATGGTCGGAATTGCATCTCCTCCAGTATATTGGGAGAAACATCATCAACCGAGAAGGCCAGGAGTTGAGAGAGGGTGTTGAAGTAACAATTCTATATAACACTCTGTGTGTAAGCCAAGTGTCACGTCTCAGTCCTTTCAACATTGTATGTACCAATGAAGGAATTTGAAATCTTTGCTCTATAATGGTCGTTTGTGGTTTTATGACGCAGTTTCATTCATCTCCTTAACACGGTTAACATTTCGAGATTGCGGATTTTTCACAAGTTTACTCTTTTCCTGAGCTGTCCTTTGCTTCCTTGCTCACCCTCAACCTTACCGACATGGTTGGAACTTCCGTCGTATCGCAGTACCATTCATCTCCCGAACACGGTTTACATTTCAAGATTGCGGATTTTTAAAGTTTTCCTTCCCTGAGCTGTCTTCAGCTTCCCTGCTCACCCTCAACCTTACCGACATGGTTGGAACTCCCGACGGTATCGCTTTTGGGGTCATTGCAGCTACTGAGCCCGCCCATAGCTCATCAGGCGGGAAGAATTTGATATTAAAATGAGAAATATAGAAGCATAATAGAAGTTTGATTTTCTTTTACGCGTGTGAAAAATGCTATCGAAATAACATTTTGAAAATTGCGAATAACAATTCGTTCAAGTTCCGCCACTTTTAAAAGGTTATCAACGATAAAGAAGTCACATCTGGGAAATAAATCGCATCTATAAGATATGTGGGTCTCCAGATATTGGTCGCTGGATAAAAATTTTCGCATAAATGAAACGCATTCTAAAATAAAGAAACAAGTATTTTCCATGTAATAATCCACAAGAATTGAGATTGTGGCCAAACCATGGAAAAAAATGAATATTGAAATCCGATAACGCTGACGGAAAGTCAGAGCCGCAGTATGTGGAAAGACGTAATTTCAAATCGCTTCATTTCGAAAGTGGAAACACCTTTCTCATATTATGTACCGAAATGGGTTGAATAAGAACAGAATTTCAGGAATATATATCAACAATAATTTTTGTGGGCACGGGGGGCTGCTCATATTGGCGAGAGTCTTATCGATATCTGGCCAAGCAACATCGGGCGCGTTTAGTACTTGGATGGGTGACTACCTGCCAAAGAAGGTACGCGGTGAAAATGTACCAAATATTTGCAGAGTACTAGCATATTCGCAGCTCTGGGCGAAATATCAATAAGCACGAGATATGGAGACAGATATGCCGTCTTTCGAAAGGAATGATAAGACGGCGGTCCCGAGTTCATGGATGTTGAGACCTTGAAGATCCCTACCTCTGGAACAGAGGATATCAATAAATAATAAATAAAACAAATAATATCTGTATATGGGGGATTACGAGAAATATAACGCTCATGCTCCATGTTTTTAGGGCTATGATATGGAATTGGATCTCAACGCAATGAAATTTGTCATTTTTGTGATCATAACCCATGATGTATCACTTGCGTTTCCATAATACGATCATCCAGGACCTATTCCACATTTCAGCAGTAACAGGTAGTCATTTTCAGAAGAAGAGTCAACAATATCTTCATAATCGTTTTCTTTTTCATTCTCTCAGAAACTATATATCAACAAACAATAAAAACAACAATGGAAACAAAGAACATCTGTATATGGGAGATTACAAGAAATATAACGCCACTTGAATGCTTATGTACATGTTTTTAGGGATATGATATGAAATTGGATCTCAACGCAATGAAACTTGTTATTTTTGTGATCATAATACTTGCGCTTTCATAATACGATCATCAAGGACCTATTCCACCTTTCAGCAGTAACATTCACTTCAAATTCAACTGGATCTAGTAAATAATATGTTCGCGAAAAGAAGTTCCAACCCTCGAACTTACTCATATAGAGTCGTTTGGCGCTTTTGTTTAATGCTGTAAAAAATATCTTCAGATCAGTATTATCGATTTTTTTTTCTGAAAACTGCAATCTTTCCAAGTGACGTGAAGACGCGAATGACATATCAGTTGACATATCAGCTGTCCCAGATTAGGCGCAAAACGGCTATATGCTTGTGTATATTCATGCTTACTCCTCCATACACTTTGGTATACCCGTTGACGAAGTATATCCCATGATCGTTGCTCCACATATGCATATTTGAATACTAATAAAAATCTGTATTATATATTTTTTCATTTCCATACGTCGGATAACAAAGAAAATTGTTTTTTTTGCCGGTAGGAACTTCACTAGGTGTTTCTGATCCACAAAGAAGCTGAGTTTCTGAGTCAGGGGCTTCACTAGCTGTTTCTATTCTAGAGAACAAAGGTTTAAGGGTATTGTTTTCCTCACCCAGTAGTTTTTCTTGGTATTGATTAGTATTTTTTTTGGCTGTATGAGCTCTACTCTTTTGTGATGAGCGTTGTTTCGAATGTTTTCTTGAACCCACAGGGACCGTCTTCTTGTATATCAATTCCACTATCCCAATGATTTCTGAGATGTCGAAAAATTAACTTATATTTCTCCATTGTTATATCCTGGATCATTTGTTTCCATAAATCAAATCCCAACTGAATAAATCACGATAGATCTCACCAAATTCATGATCATCACAATGAGAATACAAATATAGAAGCATAGGCAAAGATTAAGTTAGGAACTTAATGGCATATATTTACATATTTACGTCATAATTCCTTGATTAGAGATCTTCTTATAATTATATGTACTAAAAATGCAGTACTGTTCGAACCAATGAATTGCTTCATTGGATGGTGATGCCATACATACCTTTGTATTCTGTTTTGGCTAGATTCCATAGGAAGTCCCATTGCGGACGTACCACCTCACAACGTTCAGAGGAATTTGGTATATCTTTGTCGATCATGGTCCTCAGAAGTCAAAAATACCATCAGTTCGAAAGTTTAGTTCAATTTTCATACCCATATTGGCAAACTATTAGTCGTTCGATATGGCTCGGTTCTCTAAGATACACAAACAGGAAATTGCTAGAAATTACCATTGATGTTTTTAATGAATTCATAATAATTTTGATCTGCCCTGTATGATGAACTCATTTGAGGTCATTTCGTTCATGTCGATCGGATACACTTTATCAACACATTATTTCTTGTTGGATCACCAAACTCATCAACTTTTCCCTATGTATAACTGAATATAACAGAACAGCAAATTTGTGAAAAATGAACAAGCTTCATTAGAAATGAATAAATAATGATTGGTTACTATATCTTGAAATGAATAATTATAGAAATTGAAACATAGTAAGTACGGTCTTCATCCTCATAATTTTTGTTTCCAATAGCTGAGTGAATTTGTGTATTTTCCGAGGTGTGTGTGGTTTCAAAATTTTTGATATCATTCATCATTGTATTCCAAGGGTGATTCAAACCGAAAAAAACCGGTTTAGTTTCAAGTTTTCCTCTTGATTTGAATCAGATTATCACATCAGAAAGGGTCGAGGAAGATTTGAATACTTGCTCAAATTTTGATCCTGGAGTTCAGGATAGGAGTGCTGTTTGTATTTTCCAATGGATATTTCCTTTTCCTGGTAGGATTTGAATAATGGAATTTCAGAATGAGTTTTTTAGCTACCCTTTTGACTGGCCGCTTCATCGAATATGGGACGAAATTTCATGATTTTTCATGTGAGAAAATAATTTGACCGAAAAATATAGGTTATTTAGAAGATGAGACCTATGAATCGTTCATGTGTTATATTAGTTGATGCTTTCATTTTGTGACACTTTGTATATGCAGAAATTATAATTATTCCTACGAATTGCATCAGTTATGCTGATTCATGGAATTTGTCATCTGTGAAATCATATTGAGACTAGAAAGAAAATTTGCATCACTTTGGAAACCTGATTTCTGATCGTTATCACATCTGCCTTTTTGCCTACATTATCTTATTCATATATGCTTTTCACATCCCTCACATGTGCATTGAACATTTTTCTTTTTAATTTTTTAGGCAAGTTGAATAGTGAATGGCTGGAAAATCGTGGTGAATCAGGCTTATGTTGGGGGAGTGGGCACTTTCAGTTATACAATGATCCCGGAATCATACTGAGCTGACGTACGAGTTGGAATATTAAGAGTCGGTGAGAGCTGGATATATTGAAAATATTTCCATATTTTTCTCAGCTCACTTTTCATAGTGGGACTGAATGGGTGCACGGGGGGATTTTTCTTTCTTCATGCCATTTGAAACATTGGCTTTCCATTGGGAATGACTCGATTTCGATTGAGATTCAGTATGCATTATATCTGAAAATAATATGATCCTAGTTTTCACAGAACGAATATCCGTTTGGAAAAAAAATATACATAATATAATGAACATTGTTTCCTATGTTCATAACAACTACATCTTTTATTAAAAACCCAACACCGTTTGTACGGGAAATATACCTATATAAAAATTAGGTGAGTTCTAGAAGTTCGAATACACATATATAATATATATATATATATATATATATATATATATATATATATATATATTCACACATATATATGTAATTCCGCAACGGCACATAGAAAATGTTTGGACCGGGCAGACCCCGTGGCATAAGCGCATAGGCAACCAGTCATTTCATGCTCGCAGAATGAGTTCCGAAACAAAAATATGCCGTACTCTATAAAACGCCCTGTTTCCACCTGTCCATCGGATAAGTTTATGAATCAATCAATGTTTCGAATAAATCCGACATCGAACCTAGGGTACAAGCTGCGCCGCAGTGTTTTGCTCTCCTTCCCTTCGGATAAACAATTTTCTGGCAACAATTTCAATCAATCACGTAGCTATCTTGCCCCTACAATTTCTATAATAGGGTGGGGGCCCGTAAGACTTGCTCCAAAATTTGCTCTGACAAAATTTCTAATAAGCACCAGGTGCCCCACCTGATAGCTTTTCGGAGGGGCCAAGTTTTCATCTAAGAATAACTTCCGCTGATAGACTGTTTGTCGGAGGCGGACTCTTTCCATCCTTATGGGCCCATTCTCTGGTAGGTTTCTCACGGGCTCTCTATATTGAGGAATATTCTAATCCGCTGGGCGTGGATGTGTCTATCCCAGCAGTAGTTGCACCGGCATCTCGCCAGTGGCGGCGTTCTTTTCATATCTCAAGCAGTATATGGTAGTCGCTAGATATCTTCCCCATTCCCGCTTAGGTCGATCTCGGAGTATCGCTCTCAACGTCTTTTTGAGTTCTTGGACTCTTCGCTCTACCGAATTTGCCTGCTGGTGATATATTGGTGTATACACAATTGTAATATTCTCCTCTCTGTATTCAACCCTTCGGTAGGCGCAGGATGAATTTGTTCATTAGTAGGCGCACACATCGTACGAGACCGGTTGAAAAAAATAAACCCAGTGAAAATTCAAGTTTATTGGACTATTTATCACAATAATATGACATTTGCTTGACAACATTTCTTTTACTTGATTTTTAATTACATGGTGAAAAAAGTACTCAAATACTGTCATATTTTTTCAATTAAATGTAATAACTACAAAAAAAATCAGATACATTAGAACACAATTGTTATTCTTCAATATACTTCAAATGCCGATGAAATCCAACTAGTAATGAATTACCATACATAGACGTACATGGTACATAAAAAAGGGGTACAAAAATAAGCGATGAGAATAGTAACAATTTGCACATAAAGGCTTTACATGCTCTTAACACAAAAATCCAGCACTTAGTTCACAATTAATATTTTGTTTTTTGGTTCTTTCTCCAATCAGTCACCACATCTTCCAATCTGCCCCGGATTTCTATGAGATGATTCATTCTCTTGCAGATCTTGCGGATGAGGGAGTTCTTCAAGCCGCATTCTAATAGTTGCTGGGATATGTCGATTCATATATCTATTTTTTCGATGATTGTACATCAAAGCAAAAGGTAGTTCTGTTACTATTTGTCATCTTGGTTTTGTTGAATTTATATTGTTACAGTAATAAATAACGAATGCTTTTATTCCTGTAACATTTAACAAACAATAGAAGATCACCATGAGCCATCTTCTGGAACAACGTGCTACATCGTACTGTGCATACAATTTGTGCAGAATATCGACATCACTTTTTGTTTAATTAAATATTAATATCCTTCATTCAGCAGAACCGCTGATAGTAGTATCTCACATAATTGTAAATTAATAAATCAGGTCATCATAATAAATTCAAAGACAATAAATGTAAAAAGCCCCAAACTTATAGAGATGAACATTCACAACAATCATAAATATAATATAAGCATAAATAATGAAATAGTAAACTATATATTTGTAGGATTAGGATTGTTTTCGCTCTCCCAACAGGTAGTTCCACAGTTTTCTTTAGAAAATTTTCTCTGAGCTACAGTCTTTGAGATTACTGTCCAAACTTTTGAAGTCCAACATTCCCGCGTTATGTTTGCTTCTTGTATTGTATTGGTGGTGACATTCATTGTACTCGATTTTTCTACTCAAATGGTCCGGTGTTAGGTGATGATATACCTTATATATTAGTATCATGGAGTGATAATATACATACTCTTTCACACACATCCATTTCAATTCCCTGAGCATATCATTGATTGGTGTCTCTCTCAGTACCCTCAAGATAGTTCTCATCGCTCCGTTTTGCAGTTTCTGTCTCATCCTTCATCAGCTGAATATATGATTGATGCACAGAATGTAAGATGCGGTGATATTATTGTGTTGTATACCGTTATTTTTGACCATCTAGATACGTGAAATTCTTATCAGAAGGTTGACATTTCTTGAGACTGTTTTTATCACCCCTTGTATATGATCTTTAAATTCCAGTCTTGGTCAAAAAATACTTCAAGATATTTCATTCTTCAAAATATTGAATTATTTCCAAGGTATGGAGTCTTCAACTTATATTTCAGCATAGCCTGCTTTATCACACAACTCCATACATTTTGTTTGTTCACGAATGAGCTATTATGTTTTTGAGTTACTCCACAGGCTAACTTCACAGAGCTCTTGGTCGAAAGTACCCATAAGATCATCTACATCACCAGAGCAATAATATATGAAGGTATCATCTGCGAATAGATGGATTTTGCATTTAATTACCCCACTACAGATGTCTTTGTATATAACAGAAAGAGCAGAGGTCCGAGTGAACTGCCCTTGGAAGAAGTAATGTAGTTGACTTCTGCTACCTGTTTTCTATCACTGAGGTAGTTTTCAAACCATTTGAGTACAGTTTCCTGATATGTCGTAATTTCCAAAGTAGCCTTTGTCTCCCGACTATCTCAAATGCTCGTTCCAAGTCTAGGAATACGGATCCTATCATTTTGTTTCCATTGTTACATCTTCCAGTCAAATAAAACATTGAATATTATATTTAACCGATGAACCTGATCTATTCTAGAACAACTAATGGTTCAATAATGTTCGAACGAACGAAATATGATAAACAACGAAGTGTGCACATCTCTGGGCTGATAAAATGAGGGGATAAGGTTCTTCTGAATTTCTAATGTGTGACAATATTACGACAAACAAGTTCGTTTTGAAATTGCCATAATTTCTCAATAACTAGGAGGTTGAGAAAAGGGGCAGATGTGATTCCCGAAACATAATCGAAATAGGTATATTTTTCATTTACTTGTGATAATTGTGGGCAGTTCAGTTTTAAATGATACGTTATTGACAAGTTTGAAATTTACTAGTTTATTTTTATCCAGGATATAAAAAATGCAGTAACGTATCGGGGAAAATTTTGTAATGTTTCCTTCTTCGAACAGATAATTAACGTGTTTTACTTCCAGGTTTTTTATTTATACTTTTCTTCGTAGATCAATCCATTGGGTAATCTAATATCTCTCGATCTGATTCTTTGTTCGATTCGTCGATTTGTTACGTTGATTGATGCACCCACATAGAGAACAAAACGACTTTATTTTCTGCACAAGACAGACATAAATAATGGAAAAAACAATAAAAAACAGTTAGAAACGTTCAGTGTACAGAACGAAGATGCGTTGCAATGTGTATTCTAAAGTCTATCATCTCGTCTCTTCCCCGGGCGTGGTATTTGTCCTTTCCTGTCCCCGCTACCCGTATCGTCCAACACTAAGCAGCACCTGTGGTGACAGTTTCAATATTATGAGGCGCACAATATTGAGGTAACGTTCATAAACAAAAGATGAGGCGAAGTCACACCAGGTAATACTTTTCAATTTGTATAATCATCGAGTGGATTCAGACAGATTATTTGATCTTTTAAGTAGGAGATTTGAAGCCGGTTCTTGGGTCTCCCCCCACCACTATGACCTCACGTGTGACCTTGAATGGTTGCAGGTATGCAATGTGTGTGTGTTTGACTTTGAGATTTGACTCTGAGATTTGTCATTGAGTTTTGACATTGGGTTTCGTCGACATTGAGATAAGACTACAGTTTTGACCTTGAGTTTGACCTTGAGATTCATAACATTAGGTTTTGACTTTGAGATTTGACCTTGAGTTTTGATGTTGGGATTGTTTCGGCAACCTTGATATTTGATCTTGATTTTTTGTTTGCCTACAAAGCGGTAGGATATATTCTGTGTAGCATGATTGAATTGTTAAGCGATAGGGTATTATCTGTGAGAGAGCTGAGAGTGAACTGCGAGTATTGATGAGTGTGTTGATGGTCAAGTGCGCAATGACCTTCACACATCCATCTACTGGAAATGGGGTGATGATGTCTCTCATAAAAATGTGTGGAGTCGTTGATGAGGAATCAGATGTAAGATAATATCATCGAAGTGAATACAGAGTACGAGAAGTTTCTCAATTCAGTGAGTGTATTTTTTATGAGGTGAAATAATCTACATTTTTTCATACAGTCTCACTATGTCTTTTCTCCCAAAAGTTGTGGATTTGAAGAGAATCAATTCTTCAATAATCAAAAAGAGGGTGGGAGCTTTTGAACAAAGACCAATATCATCATTACCCATCGGTAAAGATTTCAACATAATTGGTATGACGATTTGCATAACCCGAATATGGAAGATCCATTCTGATGACATTACGTGATGATAATGCTACTTTATTCAAATCATTGTCAAAAGTACGATGAATTCAATGACGATTAGTTGAAAAAAGCTTCAGATTTAAAAAAATACAAAAAAATATTTTAGAGTCCAAAGCAGGGAGTTTAAAACCGACCCCTAGTAAATATAATATTTTTATATGTTAATAGTTAGGATATAGTGATTTTATGTTTAATATGATATTTCCCTTTTTAAAAAAAACATTCAGGTAAAGAATATATTTTTAGCATCACATTTTTTCAGTAAGTAAATTATTTGAATATCAATGGGAAAATATTAACTTTTTTTCGTTTCAGTTTTCAAATGTGGATGCATTACTTGAGTCAATGTTGACGGAAGCCGTGGGCATAATACAGCCACGGGGATTGAACTCCACTTGAATGCCTTGATCAAGTGTCCCCTATGCTACAGTCTATGATTTGAATGTTTCTTGATGAAGATGAAATCCAAAGATGCCATTTATCCGAGAAGTACGTCAAGGGGGCAATACTTTTTGAGGAATTCAGTCAAGGGCCTTTAACTTGAACAACTGTGAAGCAATTATCAAATTGATTAAGGGTTTTCCACACCCTTTACCATTCTAAATTTTAAAATGAGAAATATCAACTTTGATGAATATGATGATGAATATGATATTGATATTTGATAGAAATAAAACAATATTTTCTTTTTTATTTATTTTTCCCTTACACATAAACATTATTGATATTTTAAAAAAAATTCAGATGTAGAAAAAAAAAAATATTGAACATTTCCCAAAAAGTTAGAACAGAGCCCTCCAATGCATTGTAAGTCAAGGGTGCTATAAGAGTACAAAACTTGGTGTTGGCTGAAATTTAGTTTTTCTTTTTTCAAACCCAGCTTGATGTCCACTTGATATTTTGTGGGACCAGTGAGAACAATGATAAATAGTGGATTTTGTTGAAATTTTCAAGGGCCAAAAAGGGTTTACTTTATTTTTTCATAATAACTATTGAAAGTCCTGTATGCAATAAGCTGACGAGTATAGTTTCCTATCAAAGTCCAGATTCCCAACGCTCATATGGGTAGACTTAGAGTTCAAATACACCCT